>VSMD01054077.1:0-114617 GCA_008750895.1 Mirza zaza | reverse complement strand
AGGCTGGAGACTTTCTTTTTTCTTTTTATGTGAAGCCCCAGAGAGTAGCAATTCGAGGGAGGCAGTTTTTGTTGTTGGAGAGGGAAGCCTTCGCCAGCTATTCTGCTGTCTGGGGAGACAGCTACCCCGTGATCCGCACCTCTTAGCCCGTGGCGGGACGTTAGGGGTTGTGATGAGAGGTTTTCACACACACGTGGACATCCTCGGTTCCTTCTGACTCCAACGACATACGATGCCAGTGATCCACAGAGACAGGAGCACGTGTTCTCCAAGGTGGAGGCTCAGTCACGGCAGCGATGGGGACAGGGCTGGCACCACCACCTGGTGGAAAAGTGCGGGGCAGGTGGGAACCGCACAGGAGCGAGGGGTTGCATTTTAGTGCTTCACTGCAGTTTTACGCCTGTAAAAGTGAGTTGCCAGGCACAGTGGAAGGGACATAGATTTGGCACCAGAAAGACCCAAGTCTGAGTTGTGGTTCCATCATTGTATGGCAGCAACGTATCAGATAAGTTTAACTTTTAAGCCTTAGTTTCCCCATTCGTAAGGTGGAACCGGTCATCATAGTGTCTTTTGCAGAGCTGTGGTGCGGTGTGGGCTCGGTGTCACATGAAGTGACAGATCAGGTGGCCAGTGGTTAGTAGCTGATGTTTCTCTCCTTCTGTCCTTCCGTGTGTCGGCTTTGATTCTGGGCGGTAGATTCCCTTTGATAATTTTGCTGCTATTTAGGATGAAAAAGGAGATTGGCTGAGACCATGTACAACAGGGTAAATTTGTTATGGTTAGACCCTATGACACATAGTGGAAGAATGAAGAATTTTTATTTAAAATTTAGAGAAGAGCTATGTGAAGATTCACGTATAAAGATGTACTTTATCATTTGAGACTGTTTCATGGTATTTTTAAGTTATTTTGATAGCACAGATAATTTTAAATAAACGAAGAGCATTTCTCCTATAACATCTGGTATTTTCTTAGATTTTCTTTTAAATAGCTTTTCAACACTTATTTGAATTTCCTGTCTTCTCAGCCTTGATAATGAGTATGTAGAATTCCTTATTTCAGGAGACAAAAAACTCACAGGTGAACCAAATTTCCTGTCATACCAGATCTCCAGTGACAAATGGCGAGGTATAATTTAGGAGCCTTTGTAATTGAAATGGGTATGTTTGTTTGTAATCCTGGCCATGCCCTGGTCTTCCCTTTTGTGGTGCAGCATTATGAATTGTGACTTTCTAGAGGAAGAATATTAGGAATTTTTTTCCTTAAAGCACAGTAAGATGATATTCAATTCGAGATCAGCAAAGAGGTTAAAATAAATCTGAGAGCTCTGTCCTTTGGTTTCAAATGCGTTCTGTGTCCCGTCGTTGGCTGCTTTCCCAGAGGCTGCTGTCTAACCTGGGGCATCCGTGCGTCCGTGCGAGCTGTCCTTCCCGAGCAGGGTCTGCACGGAGACCTGCAGTACCGCAGAGAGACCTGCGCAGGGCCCAGGAGTCCCCGCAGCCCGAGTCCACTGAGACCGTGTCCTGTGCAGTGGGCCCTGCACCCAGGAGGACACTCGGCCTTCCCCTGTCCACCTGTGGGTGGCAGGTGACACATTTTTGCTCAGGAGCACGTATCTGGAGGTTCTGATCCGTGACTCAAGGATCGTCACCCAGGGAGTTCTCTATTCTAATGGCCACAGTTCTGCGTGTGCCTCTGTCCCCTTGGGTCTCCACGTGCCTTGGTGGCGTTACTTCTCCGAAAGATCAGTTTCGCAGATTTATGTCGTCGTTTTTTTCCAGCCGTGAGGTTTAGTAAAAACAAAACTTTTAAGAAAGAAATGACATTATTTGGAAAGGGTAAGATCATTTTAAATTAGAATTTATTCGAACAAGTCATGCAAATGCAGGCAATCCCCCTGATTATAAAAGTTCATTCTGAAAGTTCATTTGAGCATTGGTTATTAGGAGCCTAGAAGGAGCTTTCCTGTGGAAATGAGTGGGTGTCCTGCGTGGATCTTAGACCCCCCCCCCAGGAGGCAGACGTGCCGTATCTCTGGCTGTAGTCGGGCCCTCGAGCGTTGGCCACAAGGCTGATGCCAGCGGTGCCCAGAGCAGCCCTGGCCCCCACGTGCAGGCACGACAGCCCGCGTGTGGTTGTGGTCGGTCATCAGCCACCGTCTGCTCCAGGGATGCTGTGCTGCTCTCCCGACCGGGTAAGGTGAGGGGAAAAAATCCCGAAACCAAGCTAGGAGGAAAAAGGTTCTGAAAAGGTGGCTATAACTCCAGAGCCTGGAGAGTGGATTAGGGGAGGGAGAAGAAAGTCTAGATCCGAGGAGGTACCAAACTGCGGAGCCTTGTGCCTGTGGTGGGACAGCCGTGTGGTGCAGGAAGGATACCAGCTGGGGGGCTTGCCAAGGAAGCCAAAGATGGGACAAGGAAGAAGGAAGAACTTGCCGGGCTGGGGGCTGCATAACCCAGGGAACGGTGGGCGGGCAGCGGCTGGGACAGGACAGTGGGCGGAACATGTCAGCAGAGCAGACCTGGAGACAGAAGCAGGGGACACCGTCACGCAGCACCAACCTTAGGGCCCCTTCTCCTGTGGGGTCCTGAGCGGAGCTTTGCCAGGCCAGTGCAGGGTCTGGTCTGGCTCTCTGGGCCCCGGCCCTTCTCTCCCAGAGCCAGAAGTTACCTGGTACCTGCCCCCTGGACGTTACTTCCACGGCTACAGCAGAAAAAAGGCTATGTCCTTTTCTTAACTGGCCCATGCTGGGAGGCTGCGGGGCCGTTGGTCTGTGCCGGCTGCAACCGGAGCACACGCCTGTAGACACAAGATGGGAGGAGACAACAGAGAGGGCAGCCTTGCCGTGGTTCGGGGAGCAGGGCCTGTTCGTTGCCACTGCGTCTCCGTCCTCTCTGTGTAGACGTTGCTCTTTAAGCTGAAAAGGGGATGACAGACACGGGTGGGAGGATATTGAGGCCTGAATCGGGCAGAGAGATACTAAGGACTTGTTTAAAATGGCTTTCAGTGGGTGTGTCTCCAAGTCCAGACGACTGTCAAGACAGGAGGGTGCACGAGGACCCAGGACGTGGCTGTAACTTCCAGGGAGTGACCTGGAAGTAATCGAGGTGCCAGCAGAGCAGGGACAAACACCATTGTCTCCGTGTTTGTTCCTGTGTTCAGCAGCCGGGGGACGTGGGTGGACTTGAGCTCCAGCCCCGGCAGGGTTTTGAGTTTATCAGAGCAGTGTAAGCGCTTAGAACCTCTGGCAAGAGGTTTGCAGAAAAGCTGTTGTCGGGACGGAGCTCTGCTTGAGAAGGTAGGACAGAGAGTGCCCTGGAGAGGGGCTGTGGCTGAGGACAGCAGGAAGGGGTCCTAGCGGAGGTGACAAGTTGAGAGGCAGCGCTGCCAGCTGGAGGAGTGAATGTGTCTCAGTGCCACACGCAGTGACGGCTCTGCGTGCGTGGGTGGAGAGACTTGGTAGCAGGGGCTCGCAGGTGAACCGTCGAGGGTTGCAGGGCAGGGTCACAAACAGTAAGTAGGTCTTAGCCACGTTCATAGAGGCACAGCGACCTCTGTGAGAGGTGCTGCACCCAGGGCAGGGCTCAGATCCTGCCAGGGCTCCTCACGGAGCAGGTGGGAGATGCTGGGGTGGTGGCACGGCTGGCCACACGGGCAGGACGTGAGCAGAGACCTGGACGCGGGTGCGGGGTTTGCAGGGGCTGGGCTGGCTTGGAGAAGAAATGGCATGTGTTGGGGGTCAGGGGGACAGGTCGTCAAACGCAGGCAGGGGCAGATGCATACTGGACTGTACCCTTTTGCGCTGGGATCATCGTCATCCTCCCTTTCATTTCCCCGCCTCCCCCCAAGCATCCCTCCTCCTGTTGCCAGTCATGTTCCTGGAGTGTCACCTGCTGCAGACTTTCTGTGCTCTCTGGAAAGTGGAGAATAAGGTCCAAGTCCTTCAGCCAGGGTGAGGGGACTTGTGGCTGCTGGGCACAGCACACCCTCGCCTCCTGCCCGCCGCCCCTCCGCACCGAGTCTCTCTCTCCCTCCAAGTGTCTTCTGATACATGCCTCCTGCATGTGGCAGGCTCTGCCTGTGCTTCGGGACCCAGCCCAAGCCCCTTCTGTGGACTTGGTCTGTGCCATCGGCCCCTGGGGACCCTGCCTCCAAGCACGGAGTCATCCGTGTCCTCGTTATTAGTTGGGCTTTCCAGCAAAGCGTTTGGTGCTCAAGGTGGGGCTGAGTTTCATCCGTCCTGTGCGCTTCCTGGGGGTTGGCATTTTCGCCGTGCTGTGCCATTCTGTCCAGCCTGGGGGAAATGGAGAATGGTAGGGTTTTTTCCTCCAAATTTAAGACCTTTCTGACAGTGACTTTGCCCAAAATAGAATGGCTGTCTCACGAAGTCATGCATACACTGCTGCAAATGTGAGCAGGAACAAAATGCCAAGACGTCCCCTACAGATTCTTCCAACCCTGGGATTTGTGGGAGGGGGGTCTGGGTCTCAACGGGAGACGAGAAGGTAGAATTCCACCCTGGGATGCCCTCAATGACAGCTGTGGTCCTGAGCCAGCCTCCTCTCCTCTCCTCTCCCCACCCACCTTGAAACGGGACTCGTCTCACAGCTCCCCCTGCCTGCAGCACGCGGAGGATGCCACTGAGTTTTTATTATTTCCAGGTGTTTCCTGGGAGCCGCAGATGGAAAAGGAAGGACACAGGTGTAGTAGACATAGGTTAAATCATCCACCGATGCCCGTTCTCTCCCCACACAGGCTCTGTGCAGAGGGGGTGGAAGGAGCTCATGGGTGACAGCAGGGTTGTGAATTCAGTGTATCTGCAGGTTCTGACCCACGTATACCTGAACAGGTGCCCACAGGAATGGGGGGGGGACCAGGACCCCCTCTGGCACTTCCTGCTGGCTTCCCAGGGTCAGGTGCACACAGGACACTCCTCAATGGGTGACACAGAGGGGCTTGGTGGCTCGGCAGTTCCCGGTGGCCTTTTCTGAGTGAGGCATGTGGGGGTTAGTCCACAAGGCCAGGGGTTATGTTTGTGTTTGGGCATTTCTGCCTGTGAATATCAGTTAATTTGCAAGGGCGTCAGTAGTGTAGCAATTACTTTCGCTGCTGTCATTCCAGTTACTCTTTATAGCCACTGCAGCGGTGGACTGTTACCCTGATTTCACGCAGACCACAGGCTGGAGGGAACCACACACGTGCTCAGGCCTTGGGCTTTGGGCTGTGTCATCTGTGTGTGGGTCGTCTCAGCTCGAAGCGCCGGGCTGTGGTCATCCGAGCCCTGTTGGTGACGAGGACGTTGGCTTGGACCCCTGTGAGCCCACTCCCCGCTCTGACCGCTGATCTCACTGATTCCACATGAGCATGGGAGGCAGACGTGGAGGGGCCAGCAAGCTTCATTGTTGAGCACCATTAAAAAATATCTGCAGACACGTGGAACGAGGTGTAGGAGTGACCGTCCTGCACACGGGAAGAATGTTTCTCAGATGGGGCTGGATCAGCAACACAGCGATGAGATTTGTAAACGCCAATAAGAAGCCATGGGCTCCCGAGTCTCGTGCAGGTTTGGGTTGATTTTTTTTTTTTTATGATCGGCCTCTGGCAACTTAGACCCAGGACGAGAAAAGCAGTGGTAAAGCCGTCGACAGGTGTTTGTGGACCACGCCTGCAGGGTGGTCAGGGTGCCATGGGTGAGGTCGGGTCTGTGATACAAGGAGCTCTGTCCTCAGCCCCTTGGGAAGGGAAGCCTGGAGCAGCGTGAGGACGAGTGCCCACAGAACATACGCAGGACCACCAGCGCCAGAAGTGGCCTTGGAGGTGGGGAGGGCTGCTCTGGCCACTTGCAGTTACTGGAGAGAGAGCAGGGAACCTGGGACGGCCCGAGGGCTTGGCTGGGATGTGGTGGCAATTCTCATTCCAGCCCCCGCAGGTCAGGACAGGGTGGCAGAGAGATGGCCCGTCCTTTCTGCAGAATAATCCTCTGTAGGCTCATCTTCACAGAATTGGGTTTCAGCACGCGCGAGGTCATACGATTCCTTCCTCGGCTTCAAAGAGAAGTCCATCTTCTGGAAGTAAATTTCCTCATAAATATTTTCGTTACCTTATTTAATAAGCAAGCTGTTTTCACAGCCCTTCTTGGGGTAATGTTCCCTTTCTCTTCTCATGTTATTTAAATACCTTTTCTCATGTTATTTAAATGTGTGCTTTGTTTTCCCGTCATCTTTGGTGATAAAGCTGGTTTCTGCCTCCTCGTGTGAAATGTCATATCTTGGAGGCATTTTCCATCGGCTGCTTCTGCTTAGCTAAGTCCATTTTGGCTGGATTCTCATATATTTTTTAGTTCTTAAAACTTCTTTAATTCCCCAAACTGTTTCTAAACATTTTAAAGAAATGACAGAAGCACAAGATGAGGTATGAATGTCATTTTTTAAAAAGTCAAAATATTCAGACATTTTATCTGTTATTTGCCTGTTTCTTTCTAACCTCTAACTTATACTCTGAATTCTCAGTCACCTGTACACCTGGACGCTTCCTGCAGGGTCCCCTCCGGGGTGTATGTGTCCTCCATGAACCTTGTTCTCTATGCTTTTTCCTTCCTCTGCCTCCTAGGGTGGCTCCAGCTCTCACAATTCTATATAATTAATAACCAGTTTTTGTAGTGGTTTGTTAGCCCAGTGTGTTTCAAACTCTGGACTGTGACCCAGTATTAGATGGTGAAGCCAATTTCATGAGACACACTCAGATACAAGAATGTATCTGTTTATCTCATAGAGCGAGGGGTGAATTAGTATCAGTTGTGTGTGTGTGTTTGCATTGTGACATCGGGGCCGTATCGTAAGATGTGTGTCATCCGTAGTAGTCTGACACACTGCTAAGCTTTTATGAGAGAAATACTGTTGTTTATAATCTGTCTCTAGTAAAGTGGTTTTGTGCCTTGGGGAGATTGTCACCAGGCAAGGTAGGGCCCACCCAACAGAGTCCTGTTGAAGATGTTCCTGTGTCAAAGGAAAAGGTTGCAGTTGGGTACTTGTCAGTTAAGCTCATACAGTCTTTGGATGTTGAAGAAAGATGGTATTTCTGTGACGTCTCGAAGGGCTTCTCTTAGTTTATTTTTACTCATTATTTCAAATCTCAGCTTGATTACTCCTTCTGCAGGGAAGCCTTCCCTGACCCCCTGGTCTAGATAAAGTTTCCTCCATCAGATGCTTCCACGGAACAGCATTTCTCACCATCGGAGCACTGAGCACGGGTTTTATTGATACATTTATAGTATGATTGTTTGATTATCACCTTTCTCCACCTCCTAGAACATGACTCCACAAGGGTGGGCCTCAGGCCAGTCTTTGCTCACCTGTCCCTGCAGGACGAGCATGATATCCAGCACATAGTCAACACCTCGCGTACAATGATGGCTTGTGTCTTAGTTGGCCCATGATGGATTGACATTAGATAGCTTGCAAAACCCTTTGCTGTAAATGTGTCTCACTCCAGAAAGCGGGTGGGGGTCTCACGGCACAAAGAGATGTGCAGGTGGGAATGCCATCGAAGCTCCCAGAGCTCAGCTTGGCCGCTGCTCTCCTTGCACACAGTAGGTGAGCAGCAACAGGTGTGAGCAGAATTATGCTATGAGATGAAACATCTCTTGGGTGATGACTCTTCTTGGCTGTGGTTTGGGTCGGGGTGTCCATCATGGTTCCTTGTTCCATAGTTCAAAGTTCCTTGGTGCAGTGACCAGTATTTAGGACATTAAGCAAGTTCGTTAGAACCAGCTCATTTGAATTCTGTCCTAGGTGCAGCTGGTGTAGATTTTATCAAAGATTTTTCAAAGCCCTGTTGTGTGGTCGTGTGTGAGGGGTAAACTCACGAGGTGAGGAGGAGGGTCTGCTTGTTCTTTAGCGAAGGTGGGTGTTTTTTTCCTTTTCATCTATGAAAATATATGAGGGAGAAGGCAGGAAGATGAGGAGAGAGTGGGAGATCCCTAAGTATTTTTAGGGTTGTCTTTGCACGGTAAACATGTTTCCAATAAAATGTTTTGGAAGCATTTTATTTTAGGTGGAAGAAAACGCTGACACTTTGACCAGCCTCCGTAGCCAGACATTTATCAGGGCCACGCTGTCATCGCTGGAGCCAGGCTCGTGGGCTTTGGAACTGATTTCCTATTTGAGAGGCCAGGCTTCCGTGACCCCAAATATCATTTCCACGGCAACCAGCTGTGATGAGAATGGGGGGTTTTAACCTCGCAGGACAATTGCAACAAGAAGCAGATGAGCTTTTAGATGGAAAATTTACTCTTCGGTCTTGAACAAATCACGTGTAACCGCATCTCAGTTTGCTCACCCCTGAAGTAGAGGAAGGGGTTCCTCCCGTGGTGTGCCGAGGGACTCCTGGTGGGAAAGCGCATTTGTAGCTACACACGCTGTTACTATGCCGTGGTGGTGTTGATCTCAACCCAACAGCCCAAGGGTTGACACGCTGCAGAAAAGCTATCACTCCTCTTGCTCGCCTGTTCCTGTACAGCCCTGCCTTTCCCCTCTGACCTTGGCTCTGACTGCCCACCTGCCCCCACACTCCATCAGTCAAACCGACCTCCCGGCTGGTCCCTGAGCGCACACACTCGTGCCCACCCCAGGACCTTGGCACTGCAGTGCCCTGCGCTCTTTCCCAAGAGTTGCGTGCCCGCTCCCTGCCTTTGTTTAGGTGTCTACTCAAAGTCACCCTGTTAGAGGGACCTTCCAGATCCCCGGTATAAATTGGCAACCCCAGTATCCGCTACCGTTTCAACACCCTTATATGACTTCATAGCACTTACAACCACTGGAAATTTTATGAGCTTCATGCGGGCAAGTTTGCCATTATTGGGTTTTTTGGGGGTTTTTTTGAGTTTGTTATATTCACAGAACTGAAGCATCATAGGCCATTGAGTCCTCATGAAATACGTTTTGTTTTTTTATTTGTTTTATAAGAAACTTAATTTCAAGAATGAATAACTTGTCCAAGATCACGTAGGCAGCAAGTGGGGACAGTGATTGATGGAAACCCAGGGTTGACACCAAGTCCTGAATTTTCTCTTTGCCTCCAATTTTTCTTTCCTTCTACCTTTTTTCTGCTGTCTGGGCATCATGCTTTCACTCGGTTCTCTGGCTCTGCCTTTGTTATAACCTGAGCTCATCTAGACTTAACCCACCTTGCTGAGCTCTTTACCCAGCACGCCTGTCTGCTGTCAGCACTGCCCCTGCCCCGGGTCCCTGGTAAAAACTCTGCAGAGCGTGGTGTGTTCTCGGAGAACCTGTGCTTGGCTTTCCAGAGTGGTAGCATATACGCAGGTTCAGGCCGGCGTGTCCGTGCATGGTCAGGCGGCCTTAACTGTCTTCCCTCCAGGAAGAGGACAAGTATGACATGTGTGTTAGGAATGGCCAGGCCCCCGCAGTACATGCTGGGGGTGCCTTTGTGAGCCACACCATTCACTTTTCCCTGTGAGGTCACATATGGTGACAGCTGCAAGAAGGACCCTGGAGACAATCTCACTGAGAGATGTTTTGATATCTTGTTCTTTGGGGGGGGTGTTATTTTTTGTTTAGACATGTATTTTTGTGTTACCTGATGTTACATGGTGGGATACCTTATGTTTAATGTATATATTATCTTTTCACCCTACCTGAGATGCTTTTGGCGTTACCGTAATCCCTAGAAAGGTGGGACAAGCAGAGAATATCTCCTTTCATAGAAAACATAAATGGTGCCATAGTTACGGATACTTTAGTTTTGCTTTGTTCACTGAGTGGTGGGTAGCTGCGCTCCCAGCCTTTAATTCTCACGTTGGAAGCAGCAAACATCTAGTTTCCCTTTCTCAGGCCTGTGGCCGTGAGGCTGCTGGCTCGGGCTGCTTCAGCAAGTTTGTTGTTTGTGCCGAAGCCGTGGACACCGTTTCTCGAGGTCACACTTACTGCAGTGTCCGTGATGAGCACTCTGGGCACGTTCCCCGCCGTCCCATACCTTTTGCTTTGCTTTATTTTTAGGGAAAGTACGGTGGCCGGACTTCAACCAGGAGGCGTACGTCGGAGGGACGATGGTTCGCTCTGGGCAGGACCCCTATGCCCGCAACAAGTTCAACCAGGTGGAGAGCGATAAGCTTCGAATGGACAGAGCCATACCCGACACGCGGCACGACCAGTGAGTACCTCGCCAGGTGCCAGGTGGCGGTGGCTTCCCTTGCTTTTACGCTGTGGCGCTGGGCTTTCCCGTCGCCCCGGGCAACTGAACTGTCCGACTAGGACATCCCGAGGCATGTGGCAGCAGGAAGTCGAAGGATTCTGCCCTCGTCGGGCTCTGGCCCTGTGGCAGTGTGCAGGGCCGGTGGGTTGCTGGTCCCAGAGCACGGGAGTCAGAAAGAGAAAGTTGCATCACTGACCTCTTTTCTACTGATCGCTTGTTACTTTTAAGATCCGTTCACAAATATCAAACTTTTCCAGTTTACAACCTTGAAGAAAATCTAAGTTCCTTTGTATTGGGACAGCTGAAGTGGGAAATGTGCCAGAGACCAGAAAGGGGAAATCAGCTGGCCAGCAGGGTGGACATTAAACTGAGCAGAAGCACAGGACACAGAGGGGACAGGTGACACCTCTCCACACCTCGTACTGAGAGAAAGCCTCTTATGAGACCACATGCGTCTTTCTATTCTTTACAGACCTAGGACGTGTGGGTGACAGGCACCCTGGGTTCAGCTCAGGAGGTCTGCCTGCATTTTAAAGAGTGTTTGTCACCACTTACCAGAAGAGTGATATTCATAGCCCTTGCTGTCACTCTGTACCTTTAATCCTTGCTGATAAGAAGGTTGTTCACATCGGAATTCTTAGTGGATTGGTTCTCGTTTCAGATTATTAAAAAAATAAGAAGGCACATTTTGAAGGCAGCTGTTTTCTTGGGTGCTTGGCAGGTCTTCCCACTCTCTACGTTGCTTTTAGAGTTGCTCATTCATCAGGGAAGGGGAATGTAGATATCTGCGGAGCACCAGGCTGTGTGCTTGGATTCCGGGGTTCCGGGCAGAAAAGCCTGGCCCCGTTCCGGCTGCTGTCCTAGGCAGGCCCACCGAGACGCGGGATGTGCGGCTCCCCGGGTTGGAGGGTCTGCTTCACGGGAGTGTTTTTGGGACACCCAGGAGGCTGGGAGGGTCAGGACAGGCCCCGAGAAGGGTGAGTCTTGGGCTGGGACACCCAGGATGAAGGCCAGTCCAGGAGCTGTGCTCTGGCACTGGGACCTCCCAGAAAGCCAAGCAGTTGGCTTTTGCGGGCGTGAGCTCCAGGGATTGACGAGGAGGGTTGAGCCGGAGAGATGGAGCCCACAGTTGGCTTTGTGTTGCAAGTCAATAAGCTTACATTGAAAGAGGATTTTTCTCTTCTCTCCTACTCTCAGGGGCTTTGTGGACAGTGTAGGTCCCTGTTAACTGCCAGGGGGTTGCCTTTCTGAACAGCTTTCTTTGGGTTCTAGTCAGCTCTGTTCACTCAGAGTAGCTCATATTTAAGAAATTTGTACCTTTATAGTTCTTTAGACTCAGAGAAAAGAGTGTGCGCATTAATAGATAATACATGTGAGCACATATTGTATGTAATGTTAAGAATCCCGTCATCTTTCTAAATCCACTCCAGAAGATTATCTTTAATTAATGTTTCCTGTGGTTGATTAATTTCTTCTTTGAAGGCAGCTTTACTCAGTCCTTTACACTGTGTTCCTGGTTAACTGTTAAATGCAGTGTCTAAAATAAGGGGTGCTAACCCAGGATCTAAGGACCCCCAGGGAGCCAGGCATGGGCACTGGGACTCTATGAAGGTCTTGAAGCCAAAGCTGCATGCGAGACCGTGGGCGTGTACACGTGTGCGTTTCTAGGGAGAGGATTTGCACTTCTTTCGGTTGGTGCCAGGTGTGTACGTCCCCGCTGCCCCCGCCTCCCAGGCCCCACCAGGCTGACCCGCCTCTGCCAGGTGACCCCCGGGGACCCACTCACCCCATCCTCAATCCACTAAGGTCAACTAGAAGGTTGTCTACGTTTCGCAGAGAAGCAGCTGAGGCACCTGGAATGTTAATAACCTGCCCAGTAATCAAGCGCTCCGGGCTGACGGCCAGAAAGGGTCACTAAAGCTTTCAAGAAGGGCGTGGCCTAAACTCAGGGAAGTAAAGTCTAGCAGAACCTAGTGTAAAAATCTTCCCCGGTGACTTTGGTCGACTGCTTGGAATGGCGTCTCTTTGGATGGTCTGGGCTTCGTTTCAGTGTTTGGTTTAAGAGCTGGTTTTCCACCAAGGTTTTGCCTTTACATACATTCCCTAGAGCTGACAGCTCATCAGCGAGTGGGCTGGGTTTCTCCTCTGCTGCCTCCCTGGCCTGTCCCTATACAGGCCCCCAAAACTGTATGCACGTATATTTTTTTTTCAAAATTTTTGAAATATGAGTTGGTCCAAACAGATGTTTGAATATTCATCTTGTGGTGTGGGATGCACTTTAGGTGGGTTTAATTTTAGTTCCAGCTACTGTGTCATATTCATTTGCATGCGTTAAAGGGGCAGCTGGGATGGCTTCCACATTTGTTGGATTTTGGCTAAATTACAGTCTATCCAAAAGTCAGTCGTATGCCTAGAACTGAACCAGTTTAATGCCTCCAGCGTAAGCTCTAGAATAACCATTCTTGTTGAATGTCAGGTTAAGAAGATCAAGTTACCTATTTGAATTTTCCCCCAGTATGTCCAATAGAGCGCTGTTAAAGAATTTGACCTTCCCATCTAAAAATCTTTCCCTTTTCCTTTTTACCTCTGCGGTCTCTGCCTTTGTGTAGATCTACAGAAACGCTTGCACAGTGGAACTCCGCCTTCCCTTGTGACAAAGCCGAATGCGGTGCAAGTGCAGGTTAACGAAGAACACGGTTTGGGAGCCCCAGAGACCTGAGTTGAAATCCCAGACCCTCCGGTTCTGAATTCTGTGACGTTTGTCATCTTAAAGCTGACATAACACGACTCCCTCTGTAACCTGGGAGGATAGAACACAACGTGTGCAAGGAAGGGCTGGTTCCTCCTTCCCGAGATTCTTCTCAGGAGCCACCTCAGTGAGCCGTCCGGGACCTCTTCTCTAGGAGAGCAGCCCCCGCCCCACTCAGTTTTTAGTTCTTGTCGCCACCCCTGCACCGTGTGTTTCACCTGTTTCTTTCTTTGTCTTTCTTTGCTCATCAAAGTAGTGAGTTGGTACGTGCAGGGTTGTTATCTGGACAGCTCCACACTCAGTAAATGCAACAAATGTTTGTTGCGTGAGTGATTCGCTTAGCGCAGTGCCTGGCGTACAGTGAGTGCTCAGTAAGTCACTAAATGAGGGGAAGAATCAGAAAGGAATCAAGGAGAGTGAAAGGGGCATATTTAAGCAGTAGGGGGCAAGTGAACTCAAGGCAAACCACAAATAACCACACCGTGTTTATTCTCCCAGGATCGGAAAACATGCCATTACAATCTGCCCCTATTGCCCTTAGGGACAGATATAGGGGCTCAGCGGGTCAGAGGCTCCCAAACAAATAAACAAGAAACTCTTGGACTGTATTTAATTTACCTTTTAAAGTGTATAAGAAATATTGTGCCAAGAAGAAATAGTTACGTGACAAACCAGGAAACCTAGAAAAGCCTGCTGTGAGTGAAATACCAGATTATTACGTATGGGATATTTTAGGCTCTCTGAGATATTAGGAAGGATAGTAGAAAACAGAGTTTTGTGTCTGTGCATTTTAAAATTAGATACATCATAGTTTTGTATAATTTGGGGATACACGTGATAGTTTGTATATATGTGTAAGGGTCAAGTCAAGGAATTGGATATTCATCACCTCCAAATTTATCTTTTCTTTGTGTTGGGAAAAAGCATGGTTTCTCAACTTAAAAAAAAAAAGTTCTTCTTTACCTTGCTTTGAGATTTCAAACAAATTGTCAAGACTTAAAAGCAAATTAAAACGATGGGGATTCTAAAGGCGCCTTTCCGGACTGCTTGTTTCTCGCCTCTCCCTGGTGGGAAGCTGTCGAGATTGCCCAGACAGAAGGTAACCAGGAGCACTGGGGGTGGTGATGAGTGGTCAGATGGGATATTTTCCAAAGGTGGGGCTAGCAGGATGTGCTGATGGGTTGGAGGAGGGCTACCGGTTAGAAGAGGGTACCAAGGATGGTGGCTAGAACAAGGGAAGAGTTGGAGTTACCTTAACTGAGATTTGGGGAAAGCTGGGAGTGGAGCGGGTTTGGGGAAGTTTGGACATGTTAGTGCATCGCTATGTGGGTGGACCTGTTTTGTAGGTGGTGAGAAGTGTGTCTGGTGTTCAGGAGAAAGGTCTTAGCTAGAATATAAATTTGGAAGTGTTCAACGAATGGATGGTATTTAAAACCTTAAGACCAGATGTCAAACCCAAGGGAATGAGTGCAGAGAGAGAGGCCCAAGGCCCAAGCCCCAGACAGTTTCAACATTGTGATCTTTAGCCGTGAGTTTAAAGCCAACGGCTAACACTTGAAGGACAGTCTAACACTGTAGACTGCGTACTATTTTAGGCTCTGTTCATATGATCAGGGGATATAATTTCATGAAACTGTGCAACTGTGAAGCTAAAAGGAGCCTTGGAGCAGTTGCTAATTCCGTGGTTCTCGGGCCAGAGTGGTGCCACCTACCCAGGGCGAGGACGGAAGTGCGGAGGTGGGGTTTGGGGGGCTGTTAGAAAACCCGTGGGGTGTTCCTGGTATTTTCCACCAGGAGCCAGTGGTACCAAATGTTTGGTGTAGCACAGGATGGTCCTGTGTTTTGGAGAAACTGTCCTATCCCAGTTTCGCCACAGGACTTTCTGTCAAGCCCTTATTTACTTAACTGTTCCCCCGCCTAGTTAGTAAAAAAAGAAAAAATCCATGTTGAAGTTCTGTCTTTGGTTGCTCTCCATTATCCCTATCTGGTCCATCAGCCAGCCCTCACAGGCAGTGTTGAAAGCGATCAACTCGTGAGCTTTGTAGATCATACTGGCCCCACCGGAAGTCTCTCTGTCCTCCTGACCACAGCACATGAAAGAATGAGTGTGACGGACTGAATTGTCTTCCCCTCCCCCGCCCATGTTCAGGTCCCAAGCCCCAATGTGACCGTATTTAGAGATAGGGTCTTTATGGAGGTGATTAAGGTCAAATGAGGTCATAGGATGGGAACCAGATCCAACAGGACAGGTGTCCTTATAAGAAGAGGAGGAGAAGGATGTGAGTCTCTCTCTCCCACGCGAGGACAGAGCGAGAAGGTTAGCCGTCTGCAAGCTGGGAAGAGAGGCCTCACCAGGAAACAAACCTGCTGGTACCTGGATCTAGGACTTCCAGCCTCCAGAACTGTGAGAAATGAATGTCGTGTAAGCCCCCAGTCTGTGGTTTTTTCATGTGGCGGCCTGAGCTGATTAATACCAGGCGGAAGTGGATACATCTTGACCCCCAGGCCTGTGGGAGGGCTGGGCCAGGCAGGTCCAAAAACGACTTGGGTGACATTTGCTTCAGTTTTCTCGAAAGCTTTTCCGACCTCCTGCCTAGTGCTGGAGAGGCCACAGGCCAGAAGCACCCGGATGCCTTCCTTAGAGCAGGATACATTAAAGAGATGATCGTCTTCCTGCCAAAGCCTTTCCAGAATCCAGATTCCTTTCCAGGGAGGTCTTGATTTTTGCCTAGAAATATATCTGATGAGAAAGTCAAGCACAAAAACCCAGTAGAACCCAGGAAGTTTATGGGATCTCATTCTGTCTACTGGGGAAAGCTTGAGACTGCTCAGTTCGAAATAGTTTATGTCAGTGAAATCAAATAAACCTGTAGGGGACAAAACATTATCTTTGTTTTCTTCTTTTCCTTGTCAGCCAAACACCATTCTCTTTCATTTATTTGATTAAATCTCTTAAAAATGAGAGCTGCTTGGTGAAGGAGCAGGTTTCCTTCAGCTTGCAAACATAAGTCGTTAGAAAGCTGCTCCCTGCGTTGCCACCGTTTCTTTCTGCCACTGAGTTTAAAATGTGGGATTTTGAAACCTTTTTGTATCTCAAATGGAAATAGTGCTCCTGAGAACAGGTCTGCCTCGAATGTATCCCCACAAAAGAGCCTTCTTAGAGAGAGGAATTTGTCCAAGTTGTACACCTGATGAATTTATCTGGCAGGCTTTAAGTCAAGAATAACATTGTTTTTACTCAGTTTACAAATTACAGTTGCTCAGTGTTTGTTTCAGAAGAATTACTCAAGAGCTCTGTTTCAACCACTTTCTGAAATGTCTGGCTTTAACGCAGCCCAAACATGGGCCAGAGCTCTCGAACACCCGGGCATTCTTCCTTGATTTATTTTTTAAGGATGTTTCACTGAGAAAGGCGGGTGTTAAAGTCTTACTGGGACGGGGTTGTCAGCGTTGATGTCAGTTGTTTTTTAGTGGCTAATCAGGATTAAGGATTATGGGGAAGATACAGTCCAAACTTCTCATTCTTACTCTGGAAGAGTAAACATTGCTGAATCCAAGAAAAAGTTTGCAGCGTAAAGTCAGCCAGCTTGGCGGGGAGCTTCGGTTAAGGCAATTACTGTGGGACTCGGGGTTTTCTTTTTAGAGGGGCAGAAGGTCTAGGGAAACCAGAAGCCCAGCTCCCCGGTGGAGTTGGGAGGGAGTATGGGGGCCTTGAACTTTTTCTTTACTTTGCACTTAAGCAGCTCAGGATTTCTCTTAGATACATGCAGCTGGCCTCCTGTTACTTCCGTGACAGGGGCCACTGCTCCGTGGCAGAGCTGCTCAAGCCCCAGGTCTTCTCCATCGACTTGTAACCCCAACTCCAACTCCACCTTCTCCGCCATGCAGAAGCCTGGTGGAGGAGATGGGGTGCCACACGGGGTGTCGCATGTGGGCATGGCACTTCTTTAAGTTTAGATGTCCTGGCCTTGTTGGCATTTGTGGCTGGTGAGGCAGGTGGAGTTTGGCTGTGGCATAACGATGAGTCTTAAAAGTTTGTTCCATAATCACAATAATAAAACACTTACTGAACATTTTATCAGTATCAAGGCCTGTGCTCCGCCTTTTATGCACATTAATTTTATTTAATCTGCATTGCAGTCCTGTGCAGTGGATAGGGAGGTTACACTTCTGATGATGTCATATATGCCAGTTTCCAGGGTCCCCTGAACTCAGACCCCACTTTCGGAAAGTTCAGGAGTTTCACCCAGAAGTCAGACTTTTGCGGGGTTGTAGGCTTGTTTTGCAGGACAGAGGTGGCTTTTTCCCTTTGTTTTGTTGTCAGTGGGAACATATTGAGGGATTGGAAGGCAGCTGAGACATCCCTGGGCCTCTTAAGGTAGCAGCTCTATCTAGAGAGCTCTTATCCCCCAGGAGGTCAGTGGGATTTTAAAATTAGTAAGCCATGAAGCTTTATCCCTGTGTCTGAGGCAGGTGAGGAAGCTGAGCTGCGCACAGTGAATGGCTTGCCTGCGGTCTCACTGGCGCGGGATGGGAGCTCTAAGTACCTAGACTCCCGGCCGGGAGTGCTGTCTAATGGACCAGGCTGGCTCGCCGCCCACGGCTCAGAGCGTCTTTTACACTCCTGGGTTTTAGGCCTGAGTCTTTGGCATGTGG
This sequence comes from Mirza zaza, assembly GCA_008750895.1. Lineage (NCBI taxonomy): Eukaryota > Metazoa > Chordata > Mammalia > Primates > Cheirogaleidae > Mirza > Mirza zaza. The sequence continues at coordinate 97,000 of VSMD01054077.1, read as the reverse complement.
CCTGAATGTGCCCCAAACCAGAAGAGATGCGTGTCGGTCACTGGCAGCCAAACTCCTGGGGTGGAGCTGCATTCCCAGCCGGCCGCGTGCTGACCGGGGCCTGAGAAGTGGAGGAGAAACAGGGCGTTTCCTGCTTTCAGGTTGCACAAGAAAATGTCCTGGAAGAGTGTCCTTTATGTCTGTTCCCTTGGGACTTTGCTCACGCTGATCCAGGAGTGGGATTTCTGCTTGTGTGTCCGGTCTGTGTGACTGACAGCTCGCCTGTTCTCGGAAAGGTGCTGGCAGGCTCAGGCAGGTAGTTGAGACACGGGGACTCAGAAGTGGCCGGCAGCAAAGGCTCTCTGCTTTGATGGGTCCCCCACCAACTCATGACTACCAGGGGCTAACTTGCCCGTCATGTGCAAAGTTTCAGACCAAAGCCATGTCATTCGTTATCCATCATTGTGCTTTTCTGGGTTTTGTTTGTTTTTGTTTTTGGTGTCTTTATAAAACCAATCACTGGTTTGGGGGCATAGACCATTCTTTTTCTTCCCTTTGTATATCTCCCACACACACACTTTTTTTTTTAACCACTTCAAACCTCGTCTCCATCTCCATGAAAGAGCATACTGGCAGCAGTAGAGAATACAAGGCTTAGACTGCAGAGATTGAATTTGTGTCTGTGTTGGCATCTCTGAAGGGCCTTGTGTAAGTCCCTTCATCACAGATCATTAGCAAATGTATTTTCAAAGTTCAGCACTGGGGTGCCTGTCCACATATTTGGCCCAGTTTCCCTATCTGTAACTCTGGGTTGTAGTTGGGGCAAAGACAAGATGATGCTAAATGAGTCGTGTAATTTGGTTTTTTTATTCCTTAGTCCTTTCTGTCTATCCCCATCCTGGGAACACAGTGATGAATGGAAACATCCTAAGGGGCTTGCGTCTGGTGGGAGAGGCAGGCAATTGTGTAGTCTAGTAAGGGTCATCCAGCCAGTGCTGGGCTCTGTTGAACAGAACTCTTCCTGTTCTTCATATTTTAGACTTGTCTGTGAGCTTCCATTTCCTTCTTGGTAGACTGACCCTTTTATCATTACGAGATGCCTTTTTATCACTAGTGCCGCTGCTTATCTTCCATATCATTATAGCCACACCATCATCTGTCTGGTTTCATGTTTTTCCATGGTGTATCTTTTCTCCTGCTTTTACTTTCAACCTTTCTCATGTCCTTATATTCAAAGTGTATCTCCTGTAAGTAGCTTAGAGTTGGATTTAGGATTTTATCTGCTCCGACAATCATTGTCTTTTAATTGGATTATTTTAGTTCTTTTACATTTAATGTAAGTACCGACATATTTGAGTTTAACACTAGCATGACATTAGCTGTGTTGTGTTAGTCTCACATGCTTTATATTGCTTTTCCTCTCCTAGCATTCTTCTTCTGGAGTATTTTCCCCTCTATTAGCTTGTTGCATTCTTGACTAATAAGTAAAGTAAATATATGCAAAGTCTAATATAAATGAATAGTTTTATTACTATCTACAGACTTTTACCTCCTCTCTCCTTTTTGTGCTCTTGTTGTCATTAAATTTAATTCTATGTGTAAACTTCACAGGACATCTTTTATTTTATGCAGTAAATACTCTTTAGATTTATTCACATGTTATGTTTCCATCACTCCTCATTTCTTATATGTCTGTTTTTCCATCTAGGGCCATTTCCCCCTGTATTCCATTAGTATTTCCATTTCTCTCAGTACCAGTTTTCTGGCAGTGAATTCTATCCTTTTGTTTCTCTGAAAACATCCTTATTTTACTTTTATTTTTGAAGAGTATCTCTACTGAATGTAGACTTGTAGGTTGACAGTTTCAGCAGCTTTACTTCAGTTGTCTTCTGGCTCTCACTGTTTCTGGTGAAATATCAACTGTTAGTTGCCCTGTTCTTTCTGAAGGCATTTTGACTTTTTCTTCTAGCTGCCTTTTGAGACACTGCCTTTTGTCTTAGTTGTTCAGCAGCTTCATGACAGTGTGCCTAGATGTTTTCTCTGTCTTGAACCTGTTTGGAGTTTGTAGAATGTCCTGAATCTACAGCTTCAGTTTTGCTGTGTCCATTCCTCCTTCTCCTCCCTCTGAGACCCCAGTTACACCTCTGCTAGATATTTGCACCTGTCCTCTTCGCCTTTTATGCTCTCTCCTGTGCTTACTCTTTTTATTCCCTGCGCTTCAGTCTGACTGTGTTTCTGTTGGCCTATTTCCCGTTCATTGGTCCTTTCCTGCTATATCTAATCTGCTTTTAAATTCACCTGCTGAATTCATTTCAGTTATTGTACTTTGTTGTGTATGAACAAATATAGATATTTAAAGGCTCTCACTGTTGTTTTCATCCTCCAAAGAGGATTTAGTTTTGTTCTTTGGCAGGCAGTTACGATAGGGCAGATCACCTTAATCAAGTCTGAAACTGAGCTGGTGTAAAGTTGAATTTCAGTCTTTTGTGAAAGAGCGATGAGTTTCCAGTTCTTTTTTGCTACTAGGAAGTAGTCTTTTGGGGTTCCACTTGGAAGGGTGGGGTGTTTGTCAGATCCCCATTTCCTCAGCAAGACCTGAACTCCATTTCTACCTCTCCCCAGCCCTGTGACACCTCTGGAAGCTTGGCTTGGCTTTGTGCTGTAAACTAAAAATAAAATCCTAAGCCCCTCATCTCCAACTGCACAGACTCCCTCTTGTCCAAGGGGTCCCCAGAAAAACCATAAAATTGAGTTCCCAGTGATGAAGGAAAGGGAGGTCAAACATGCCTCCTTATACCCTCTCCCTTTTAAAGTTTAGTTTACAATTGACCATCATTAATGTTAAAATAGAGATCAAAGGACTGACAAAACAGACTCTTTGTAGCAGTAAGGTACTAAATTACAAACCAGACATAAGGCCATGCAAGGCAAAGGTTAAGTCACACCTGTAGGCCATCGATTTGCTTGACAGATCACCTTGAGTCAGTAGATTGTGGCTTGTCTGTGATTGGCACACTTCCTTATCTTCACTTAGAACACTCCTTTCTACTGACTCCAAGCTATTAAAGCTGTGTTCCTTTTAACCAATTACAAGTTGAAGAATCTCTGAACCCTGCTATAAGCTGTAAGCCCTCCCACTTCAAGATGTCTCGCCTTTTTAGGCCAAGCCAATATGTACCTTCCATGTATGGATTTATGATTTTACCTGCTATTCCCATCTCCCTAAAATGTATAAAACGAAATCGCAACTCGGCCACGTTGGGCACTCTTTCTCAGGAACTCCTGAGATGATGGCTCCCCGGGCCACACTCACTCACAGTTAGCTCAGAATAAACCTCTTTAAGTTATTTTACAGAGTCTGGTTATTTTCCATTAACAGTTCCTACAAGGCCATCACTTGTGCTTGGCAATTTGGCCTTTTGGCTTCATACTGCCTGGAGGTTGGGGGGATCAGAGAGTGCCGGCCTAGCTCTCACGGCGCTGCATTCTGGGAACCCGGCCCGTGGCGCCTGGCTGCCTGGCCAACTCTCCAGTGCCTTCAAATAGATTCTTGGGTGTGTGGCATCCAAAATTCCCAGTTGCCTTCCGTGTGTAGGTTAGTCTACAACAAGGAATTTTATTGTCGCTCAGAGCAGGAAAAACACCTGAGTGTTTTATTTGGAACCCAAATGCAATATGAATTTGACAGTTCATAAACTTGGCCCTGAGCGGCAATGTCTGTCTCAGATGAGAGTAAATAGAAATATCACTGTACTTGACAGGTTGGAAGGTATAGATTTTGTTAATAGCTCCACCACTTATTAGCTCCCAGACTGAGGTTGAAGTGATCCCTCCAAACCCTGGGTTTCTTATCTGCAAAACAGTAATAATGCCCGTACCACCCATAGCTTAGAGCTTTGTTATGAGGTTATTATTGTTATTAACTCAGATGACCGGGAAAGGACTTCATAAACTGTATGCAGCTACCAAAATGTGAGCCATTATTGTTATTCTGTGTGACTAGTGGCTTGTGTATATGCGACGTCAGCTTTGAGGAAAGAGTGAACTGTGACTCTATTAAGCTTTGCTCTCAAAAATGTGTGTGGCGTGCCAGCAGCCCCTGAGGACAGACACGCAGTTCCCGTGTGTGCATGCCTCTGTCGCATCAAGAGGGTGTTGGACTGTTTCATGTTAGAACCAAAGACAGTTGAGGAACAGCTTGGCAGCAGTGATCCTATCCCACAAAGAAATTAGAGCAGGAAGAACAGAGCGAATGGGGTGTTGCTTGATGAATGAGATCAATCTTTGGGTCCAAACACACCATCCTACTTCAAGTATCCATCTAAAACCTACCCCTGTCCCATCACTGGGGAACCACGTAGCTATAAGGACAACCCTCTTTTTAGAGGGAAGGTTTTGTATATTTTAGGAAACAGTCAAGGTAGTGTAAAATGTGTCTCATCTTTTCTGGCCATTCAGGGTGGCGTGTATTTTACTTGGATATGGTTTCAGAGATTACTTCCAACTTTTCTGATGACCTTAAGATAAGCAGCATCGTCAATTTACGGCATGTTCGTTGCTAAGTCAGAACACCTGTCCGTTCATTGGCGTGACTGACCATTCACGTGTACTTGGAGTTATTACGTCTTAGTGATGGAACCTGCCAGAGCCCAGAATTGCCACCGCAATCCATAAGATTAAAAGGACAGACTTTTATAGTAGTAACCATTTAACTTTATCGAATCGGCCAGGATTTCCTTCATGTGACAATGATGAGAGAAAAAGAGGAAAAATCCGTATCTCTTTGGAAATTCAAGTCCATTTTGAAAAAAAGGTAATAACCCAATAGGAATATTGCACTTGTATTTAAAGTGTTGTATTCAGTGTTGCTTTCTCCCTGTTCTTGCATTCAGTTATTCATTCAGCAAGTAGTTGAGTGCTGACTATGTCACAGGTGTTTCTCTGGTCATTGGGGAAACAGCAGTGAACAAAACTGATAAGAGACCATGTTAAATATAATGGAGAGAGATAAAACAAGGGTGGGGGCTGGGAATGGGTGCCGGGGAACAGGTGGTCGAGGAAGGATCTCACTGACAGGAAGGCAAAGACCTGTGGGAGGGGACGAGGAGTAACCTTTGGGTAATTGGGACGAGAGTTCCCATCAGGGGAGGCGGCAAGGGCAAAGTCCCCAGAGAGGGAGTGTGCCAGGCACACCCAGGGAACAGCAGGAAGCCAGAGTTGCAGAGCAGGGTGGAGTGGGGGAGAGCAGGAGCAGGTGGGGTCCGAGGGGAGTCCAGGCACCGAGCCCTTGGAGCCTGGGAGCGCCTTGTAAGGCCTTGGCCTTGCCTCTGTCTCAGTCTCCTTTACGCTATGACCACAGAATACCTGCGACCGAGTAATGTGTAAAGAAGTTTATTTTTTACAGTTTGGAGACTGGGAAGTCCAAGATCAATGTGCTAGCAGGTTCATTGTCTGGTGAGAGTCTTGCTCTGGGCTCTGCTTCCAGGATGGCACCGCAAACTCTGTGTCCTTACGTGGCAGAGGGCAGAAAAGCAAAAAAGGGACTAATCCTTTTCAAGAGAGGAGGATCCCTCATGGTCTAATCGTCTCTTAAAGGCCCCACCTCTTAATGCCACTACAATGGCCATTAAGTTTCAACACCTGAATTTTGGAGGGGACACGTTCAAACCATAGCAGCCACTGGGGAAGATGGGAGCCATTGCAGGTTTTAGAGCAGAGGAACGGCGTGATCTGATTTGGTTTGTGAAGGGTCAGTCTTTTAGAGGTTGCTGTGACAAGACCAGGCTTATTGGGGGCAGGGTGGGCGATGCAAGGCCAGGAGAGGGGAAGCCTGTTGCCGTAGTCCAGCTGAGATGACAGTGACTGGGAGCAGGGGTTAGCAGTGGTGGATGAGAGATGGTTGATTCTGGATACATTGTGAAGGTAGAGACAAGACATGCTAAAGGATCCGGAGTATTCTTCGGAGTATGAAGAAGAGATGAGTGAAAGATGACTGAGCAACCTGAGAAATGGACTTTGCCTTCCCGGAGGGGGGGAGCAGTACAGCCTCCTGGGCTCGGTGTGGGCGCTGGCACCGCAGTGCCCGTGTTAGAATCCCGGTTGTCCCTTTAGCAGCTGCTCGCTCTTGGCACGTCGCTTGCCCTTCTGCCTTCGTTTCCTCCGGTAGGAGTTAAAGATGACAGCAATATGCATTTCACAGGGCTGCTGTGAGGACTAAATGGGTTAATTCTCATAATGGACTCAGCACAGTGGCTGGCTCCGAATCGGCACCCTATGAATATTAGCTATTATTCGGGGAGCATTGCCGGAAAGATTGGAGGGAAGTTCTCGTCCAAGTGGAGCTGTCAAATGCATGGCTGGAGATGCATAAAAATCTGTAATTTAGGGGGCAACCCTGGATAGAAGTCACACGCTTGAGATTTTTCACACTTATAGATGGTATTTAAAACCATTTTATGTATCCCTGAGTGTGTATTTTTAAACGTGGATCTATTTCTGATCACCAGAATAGGCTTACAGGATACTAAGTTTGTTATCTGTAGAGTTTCTTCTCCTTTATGGTAGTTATTGAATTTCCCCCAGCATCTCTGCTGTGGCCCTTCAGACCAACTCTGATTTATTCCTGGTATTTGATAAGCGCAAAGGCCAAGGTTCTTGTTCTTGATATTCACGTGTAAGTGCTACATGTCGACACTGGAAAATTCCCTTTGTGCTGTTCTGAGCTAGAATAAAACAGTGCACTGGCCACCTAGTCCCGATTGGCCAGGGTATGCTGGCCTGTGGGACTGTGAGCTGCCCAGGTACCTTGGGTGGCCTTGGGTGCCTTTCTGTTTTTCTGGCATCCCTCTCCAATTAACTCCTTCCTTCCATCGTCACTCTTGGCGCAGTCCCTGGCCCTCCCTTCTGGATCACCGTGCCTGCCCGCTTTAGATCTCTTGGTGCCTCTCCTAGACCCACCTTCTTCATGATCCTCTCATGTAAGAAATAACATATGACAAGGGCACCTATGCCCCCCCCCCCCCGTCCCTCACATCCTGGGCCTGCGTGAACATCCACAGCAGCTGGCCTTACTCAGGACTTCTAGTACGGATGGTTCCAGCAGAGGAGGTGGGCTGCAGGTACACAGTGCTCGCTGCTGTCTTCACTTAGGGTATTCTCCATGCCCTCCCGAAGCTTTCTGAATGGGAGCATCCCTCCAAACCCAGCTCACCTTGCTTCTGCCAAAGAACCATTTCTAACTGGCCCCGTGCCGTGGGCTGCTGCCCTCGCCTGATAAACCACCCAACCACCCGCCGCGCCTCTGCGTGGTCTCCCTTGTTTCACAGCTGTGCGTGTTCTTTCTCCAGGCACTTTGTAAGCCGCTTTGGAAAAGAGATTATCAGTAATTATATAGCTCACCAATCCCTCACTTTAACTCCAGGGGAATTCAGATTTTTTTTAAAAAAAAATTCTAGATAGGTATTACAATATATATACAATATACTAAATATACTTAATCCCGGGGCAATTCCTTATAATCAAACACACTAATGTTTTTGCAGCAAAACAAACAAAAATGAAAAAAATATTCACACCAAGTGTGATAAATAGGGATAATAGATATCAGGTTTTCCTGTCACACAGTTCAGACGGGGCAGGTCGTACCACCAAATATGATACAGATTCCCACCCCGCCCCCCAGGGTTTTTTCACATTTTAGAATTGTATATTAGGAATTATGGACTGTTGGTAGGTAAATAAAGAAGAGTAGCATTAATCTGTTGCCACGTGGTGTGTAACTAGTCCCAGAGGGACCAGAGCCTGCTCCTGTGTCACCGTGGTCAAGACGACCCAAGTTAACTCTTAGGGAGACAGGAGTTGAAACTCCAGAATGGTCTTTCATTTGCTCTCTGTCCTGGTAGGCCCCTGGTTCAAAGCTTGCCTGTAGCTCTTGGTTTACTTTATTACTCACTCCCCATTTGCCAGTTGCTGAATGGGCTGAACAGATCTCTCTTGGTGGCTGCTTTTATGAAATGACTCAGTTAACCCAGTTGACCATAGAATCCTGGCTGCAAGGAGGCGCCCCCTGGAGGCCAGTTCATGGTGGTGTCATCACATGAAGGTACCTTTGTAAGGGTTGGTCCATTTTTGGGCTTAAGCAGTACCAGCCCTAAGGAAATCATGGTAAGGTGATGACAGCGGTGATGATGAAGATACCCCTTTTTGTTGGCAAACCTTATGTTAGGCAAATATTAGCTAAAATATCTGAATCTGTCTCTGTTTCATCTAAATATTGATGGTCCACACAGCGGGCTGTTCCATCTGGCGTAGAACAACCTTGTATCACAACCTTCCCGAGTTTTCCTTTCTTTAGATACACCCAATTTCATCAGTTTTTAATTTTGAAAGTAGCTTTTTGAAATAAATACATGTTTGTCGTATACCAAAAAAGAGGAAATCACACCAACAAGTTAAAAGGAGTTTAATGTGATCTCTTCTGTGAATGTCCTTCCTCAGCAATGTCTCGAATCTTCTGACAGTTAGATGTGTGTAGCTTTATATAAACATAATGACCCTGCATTTGCTGATTGACTGTCTCCTTTTTGCATTCAGTAATACACGGGAAACATATTTTAGGACCATTAAATATAGTTTTCATTTCTAATAGCTTTATATATTCCACTTTATGTTTATTTAGCTAGTTCTGAGTAAACATAGTGATAGACCTGGAGTTGTTTCTTTTCTTTTTTGATGCTAATAGTGTTGGGATAAATATTTTTGAATAATTTTTTTGCTCACTCATTTGAAAGGAAGTAATATTTGAAATGACAATGTATTATTTGGTTCTGAGAATGTACCAGAATTTATTCAATATATTGCTGAGTTTGATGACTGCTTTATTTTGCATTTTGAATTAAGATTCATCATTGAAATTATCTGTGGCCTGCCTGCCTTCTTTTTCTCCTTCCTTCCCTCCCTTCCTTCCTTCATCTGGCTTTGGTTTCATGATTATGCTAACTTTGTAAAATGAATTTTAATACAAATGCCTACATCTCTTTAGATGCTTAAGAAAAATTTATTTGTGAAGGAATCGTTTATTTCTTGGAATTTGCTTGTAAAAGCCATCTAAATCTAGAACTGTTTTATTTTAATCAAAGTAATCCTTTGATGGCTTTTAAAAATTCTTTTACAGATACTGACATTTGGTAAGTTTTTCTGTGTTTTACTTGAATTAATTTGATAATTTATATCTTCCCAGAAGAATAAGTTTCCTTTGGATTTTCAAATTTATTGGCATAGTGTTGCATGTATATGCACTTAAATCTTTATTAATTATAAACTTCTCTTTCTTCTTGTTCAGAAATGCCAGTGATTCGTTTCTGGTTTCTCCGCCTCCTCTTTTCTTCCTTTCAACCTTAAGAACCAAGAACTGGAGTCATATGTACTTTCTAATGTTAGTCTGTTTTCTGATGCATTCACTCTACCCATGTTTTAAGATTTTCTTCCCTCTTTCCTCTATATTCCGCTTTTCCTGTGAGAATTGAATGTTTAATATTTACTTTATGTCTGTTTAATTTGTTTTTGAGTGCAGCTTTGGCTGAGTTTCACGTTACGAAATGCAGTGTGATGATTTTTGTTACTTTTAAATTTATTTTTAAATGACTGCAATGTTATTATTTCTCACTAGTCTGGAATGCTACTTTTGGTTTCTTTTTTAATACGATGCTTATTTAGGAAAGAGTTTCAAAATTATAAGAAATTAATTTTTTTTCTTTTTATCTACTTAAACTTGTCATTGGATTTTTACATTACTCATTTAATTCCCACAACAACCCTGTGAGATACGGTACTATTGTTATTGTGACTATGATTTTATAGATAAAGAAAGAGAATCAGAGAGGTTGTATAACTTGCCCAATGAACTAGCCAGTGCTAGTGTCTATACAACAGCTGCCTCTAAAGGCTACAATCTTTATTTGTCATTTCTGTAAATATTTGATAGGTATTTTTTTAAAGACTTAGTGTCTATAGTTGTGTCAAAGTTCACAATATACATGTTAAACCAACCTGATTGATTACATTCAAAACGTCTTTATTTTTATTATTGTCCACCTGGCAGAAGATTTTGAAACTTCCACTACAGTGTTAGAAGTTTCTGCTTACTTCTAAGAGTATTTGCTTGATCTATTTTAATATTATAAGGGGTATAGAAGGTATATCCATGGATTATACCTTTATTAGCATAAAGTTACCCACTTGCATTGCATTTAACGCTTTTCTTTTTTGTCATACATTTTACTTTATATAAATGTTAATCTCCTACTTTGGTTTGCTTATTTTTGATATATTTTTGTCTTAGTTTACATTTCGGGAATGCCATTTTATTTTAGGTTTGTCTTTTATAAGCAACCTAATACTGTATTTTGATTTCTAAGCCAACCTGATGGTCTGAAGTTTAATACACTCTTAGCCATTTTCATATTTGGTCTGTCATCTGATTTTTTATGTCATTTTTTTTTACCTACTTCATGCTTTTTCCAAAACCTTCTTTCTTCTCTTCTATTATGGGGATAGTGTGCTTTGTTTCACTTTGTTGGCCTTGTATTTTTGTATTTGCTTTGTTCTCGAGTTGGTTAAGAAGGTTTGTTTCCTACTTCTAATGCAACTGGTAGCAATTTTTTGTTCATAAAAATTCAACAAAAATTTTGAGAATTAAAGAAGTGTTGGTTTAATGCCAAGAATAAAAAGGTAGTTATTTTTAAATGAGTAATTAATATGCTTTTACTTTCTTTTCAGCTACTTTCTGGTTTTGTTGATATTCTCTGGAATTAAACACAGATTGTTGCTGTTAAGTATTAAAATATAATTATCTTATTTTAAGAATTTTTCATTAGCATAACCATATTTACACAAGTCTGTTAGACTGTATTGCTGAAATAGTTTTAATGCTTTCCATTCCTTTTATGCCACAAGTTGAATTCTTTATTTTAATTTTTTTTTTTTTTTTTTTGGACTAGATCTTCCAAGTGGCTTTTCAGGAGGCTCATGCAATTGAAACACTTTCTGAGCCTTCGCTTGCTTGGGAATTCCTTCCCATTCCCTTCGCAGGAGTGGTAAATTCACAGTGCATGGAATTCTTATGTTGGGTCTCTTTTTCCTTTAAAACTCTTACGTGTTGGTTCATGGTTATCTGTTTAGTTTTGTCAAAGAGAAGCCTGAAGCCATCCTGATTTTGTCCATTTATCATGTTGCATCAGTTAGGATACTTTAAGCAAAAAAGACATTTTGTTAAGTTATCTAACAAAAAGCCTCAAGGTGGCTTCTCCCCGACTGGATGCTCGTCCTCTTTCCTCAGTGTCATCTGCGGCATTTGGGGTTTCAGCCTTGTGGGGCTATACGAAGGTGTCACATAGTGCATGTGATCACTTTCAAGGCAGGAAGCAAAGAGGCCAGAAATGGGCTTCTCCTGAGTGGCTTTCTGCTCTTACCCTCAAAGTAAATCTCTCCCAGGCATCCCCTAAGTTCTGTCTGTGACAACCTGTGGGCCAGAGCTTAGGCATGGCCCTTGTTACATGAGGGAGGCTGGGGACATGAGTTTGTCTCAGAGTGATCAGGACTCATCCCCGGGGCTTGGCAGTTCTTCCAAAATTTAAAGTCTGTAAGAAAGGAGTAAGAGGGAGATGGTTTTCGTGTTACCAAGAAGGGTGCACCCTTCTTCAGGTCTACACTGAAGGCATCCCACAACGGCATTGCAATAGAGTCAGAAGGACCGAACATAAATGTGGTAACCTGTCCGTGTTCAGGGACTATAGAGCAAATGCTTTATGATTCTTTACCAGAACATTTCATTCTGTCATCAATGAGAAGTTGATTCCCCCCCCCCAGGATTCCAAGAGAATGTTGTTACATTTGACATGAACAGAGTTTAAGGAATCAGACAAATTACTGTGGGTTTGCTTGGGATGGGTGTGAACAGGTGGTGCCAGGACACAGCTGGTGACCTGTTCTTTATGTGAACTGCCAGGAGGCTAGGACCAAGGGATGGTTAAAATAGCAACTCTTATTCTTCAAGGTTACTTTCTTACATGACACAGCAACTAGAATTGTTTGCCTTTCACTTTTGGGAGGAAATGGATCCGATGCAACCTTTGATTACTAGTAACAATAGAATTAATTGAAAAGTTAACCTTGTTGCCAAAGGCCAAAGCATAGAGTAATTGATTGTATCTGTGAAAAGAGTGGTGCTCTAAAACGTGGCTCTTTACAGACCTAGAGCTTTTCTCCTATCAGAATTAAGTGGCTAAGTGGCTACATGAACTTCATTATTTGGCCCACGTTTTGGTAGGAGAACCTCACAAGTAGGGTAGAAAAGAAAATCGGCTCCCCGAGTAGCCCCTAAGAAGGGTGCTCTTAAGGATTGGCCACTTTGGGACAGCAGGGAGCCGATGACATAAAAGCTCATCTCTTAACGGAGCAGTGGAAATAAAAACCGCAGCTTGGAAGCTGGAGTTCACGTGTGCAAGAGGAAGGCATGGGCACCTGGAGGCAGGAGAGTTAGTGTGTTATAGCAGGACCACGGTGCCACTTGTCCCCAGGGACAAGCAAAGGGGGAGAAATGGAACATGTGGTTGTATTGTCTGATAAGCAGTGTGAGCTTCCATCCAGGGAAGGCGGCTTTTTCCCTGGAATCAGGAGCAATGACAGTTTAAAGGACGATAATTACTTTATCTCTCTAAGCCCAGCCCAAATGGTGAGCAGGAGCTGGCCACTGAAGTGCGCTTGGAGGGTGTCACGGGAGAGCTCAAATGGCTTCATCCAGGGCTGGTATTTTCTCAACTTTCAATAGCTCTTGACTCTTGAAAAAGTTTTCAGCTAAAAGTCAGTGTCTGTCTGTAAAACTGGTGGCAACGAAGGGCGGACAGTGCTCCTTGAATGAAAGAGCAGTTTCTTCCATGGAGTGGTGGCTTGCTGACAGCATCAAGTGCAAACCTACTGTTCCCTCCTTGGGTAGAGAATCTTCACGTATTCTGGGCAGCGTTTTCCCAGTCCAGTGCGGAAGCGCGGGGTGTTTGGTGAGCAAGGAGCATGTCTGTGGGTTCTCCGCTTGCCCTGGGCTCGCGTGTGCTTTTCGCCTCTGGAACCCTTGGCTTTGCAAGAGGATTAGAGGACGTCAAAGGGAGTGCGGGAAATAAGACAGGCTCGAGTTCTTGTGTCACAGGGAAGATAAATATTTTGTTTTAGAGCAAATGCATGTCTCCTGTGCAGTGCAGAATGCAAGAAGAGCCTGTAGTATGGAAGAAGGCGTTTTTAGACTAATAATTTCCAGGTGAGACAAACCTAAGGTGATTAATGGGGTTTATTCAAATCTCCAGCCAACCAGATTTTTAAGAAACTTAGTGTCACAGGGGTCCTACGGAGGTTTTTAGCTATCTTAGTGTTTGGTTCTCTTCATTTTTGAAATACCTGTAGAATAAATTCTGTAGCTATTAGGACTGATCAGATATTAGTTGATTAGGTGGAATATTATATCATTATCACTGTTCGGAGGTTTACTAAGAGTGTGTTTTAATTAAATGAACATTATACAACAGCTGGTTAGCTTTTCTCCTCTTTCCTTTTTTAAAATTTTTGTTTCCATTTCCAATTCATATGCTATCCAAAGGCCTGTCTAGACTTCCTAGAGACTTCATAGCAACGTCCCGTGAAGATATGACGCTGACCAGCGGGCCAGAGGGGAAGCGCTCTGAGGTTGAGAGAGAGGCATCCTTGGCCCTGGGGACTGGGGAGGTGAGGGCCTATTTCCGGTGTCCCCTCCTTCCTGTGGTGGATCCCGATTCTGGGGTGGGTGAGGCCTTGTTCTAAAGGGGCCTGGTCATGTTGGGGCTGAGCCTTGACTCTCCATAGCCAAGGTAGAGTTCAAGGACACAGTCATCATGTGCGATGACCACTGGGGCTCGGGCTGTGGCAGAGAGGGGGAATGGGAAACCAAAATCTGAGGGAGGCAGAGTCTAAGCTACCCTATGTAAAGAGCAAATGGGTGTAATATGGTCCGTATCAGTGCTGTGTGGTCCATATCAGAGTTCCATGTATAATGCCAAAGCTCCCCGGGTGCATCTAATTATGGCTCCATATTAGAGAAGTGTCACCAAAAATGCCTCTCAGCCTTCTGCATGTTTCTTAAAAAGAGATCTAGGAGCAACCTGCACAAGCATACCCTGGAGCGGCCTCTTAAAATTCAGACTCCCAGTTATCACCCAGGCCCGCTTATTCAGAATGGAGGAGACAAGGTCTCCCTGTTCCAGAAGCAAATTGGCGTCCTGAGCAAGGAACATGTGCCCAGCATGTGCCCAGCCCGAGGGAGCCCGGGCTGCACAGCAGAGGCAGCCGGGACGTTCTAGCTGCCCATGGGACGGCTGCTTCAGGACAGTCAGGACAGTCCCTGGGACAACAGACCTGCCCTTTGAAGAAAAGGGAATCAAGTGAGCATTTTCTGTGAGCAAGGGCAAGAGACCGGAAGGCATTTGGGGCCCAGTGGGCATGGGGGCCCAGCCTTTCTCCCAGTGCTCCTGGGTGTTTAAAGCCCCCCGCCCCAGCTCCATATCTCTATATGTGAGCAGGAAGATGGGCTGGGAAGTGACAGAATCTGTTTTAATCTGTTCTTTTGACTTTTAAAACTTTCTGGTCCTGCCGGCTGAGCACAAAGTACCCACGGACTCTGGTGGCTCGTCTCACCTGGTCTGTGGGTGTACATGGAGACTCTTGGACTCTTAGGGTGCCGGGTGGGCTGGAGTGGCCACAGGGCTCCCCGGGCTGCTCTCTCTTTCCGAACGTGGGACGGAGGCAGGTGCCTTGTCACTCTCCTCCCAAAGTGAGGGCAGCGATCGTGGCTCCCATGGATCTGTCCCTCCTGGTTGGGAGCAGAACAGCCCTTGTTTCTCCAGCTGTAGAATTTGCTTGGATTTACTCCCACTTGTTCCTGATATAGGAAGCTCAGACCCGCTGTGTGACTGCAGAAGGTGGAGAAACAACAGGGTAAATCTAAAGAAAGCAGAAGGAAGCAGATAACGAAGATAAAGGAAAAACATTAATGAGCTAGAAAAACAAGAAACAATAGAGAGGACTTTATAAAGCTTCATCTTTAAAAAATAGAAATCTCTAAAAATACTGATTAACACAAATAAAAAAACATGGTTAATAATATTAGGAATAAAAAGGTAGATGTAACTAAGATCATAAAATTATAAGGACACTTTTATGCAAATAAATTAGAAAGTTTCATGAAGTGGGTAATTTCCTAGGGAATGTAAATTATCAGAATCACTCAAGAAATAGAAAATATGAATAAATACAAACCGTCTGAAGAAATTTTCGGCAATAAAACATTTGCCTTCTCAGAATTCACAAGGCTTAAATGGTTTAGCGTAAGACAAATGATTTTAGAGAACAGAGGAGGAAAAGCTGCGCTACTCCTTCGTTAGTACCTCACCATGGGAAAAAGGAAGTATAAGACAGAAAATTGTAGAGCAATCACATTTATGGTTATAGATTCAAAAAAAACCTAAACCAAATGTTAGCAAATCTAAAGCAGCTTTATTTTTTAAATATATATATATATATATATATATATATATATATATAGCCAAGAAGAGTTTATTTTAGGAATGCAAGAATGATTGTACATCAGAAAATCTGTTAATATAATATACCTTCTCAGTGGATTAAAGGAGAAAAGCTATATGATCATTTTAATAGATTCAGGAGAGAGAGAAAAACAAACAGTAGAATTCAGCACATATAAGGGAATTTTCTTAACCGGATGAGGTATCTGTAAAACACCTATGCAAACACTAAGCTTAATGATGACAATATAGTTGTGTTCAGTTTAAAAATAAGATTAAGGCAAATTCTCTAACACTTTTTTAAATTGTATATTGTGTTGCAGGCCATAATCACTGCATCTTAAGAATCATAAGATGTGTGAGGAATGAAAAGACAGGGGCAGAATGTAGATGCATTGGTTGGTGGAAGATCCAGGAGAAGCTGCAAACTGACTATCAGAGGTACTGGTAGAGCTCGGTGAGGCTGGCGCCTTCTGGCTCCTTGAGCAAAACATCACGGGAAAGTGATCCTATGCTTCTTAGCAAGCCGACTGTATGTACTTAGGGGTAAATGCAACCAAAGACGTGCAAGACTTTCATGGAGAGAATTACAAAACACAACTGAAGGACATTAAAAACACTCAGTATTATAAAGATACTAATTCTCTTCAAACTCATCTATCAATTCAATGGAGTGTCATACAGGGTTTTTTTTTTTTTTCATGGAAATTGAAGAGCTGATCCTTAAATTCATAAGGAAAAGCAAATGGCCAAAAATAGCCTATGCAGTTTTGAAGAACAACACATACTAGGGCAGCTTGCCCTGTCAGACATGAAGACTTCCAAGCCATAGTAATTAAGGCAGGGTGGTGTCGGTACCGGGCTACACAGATAGATAAAAAGAACAGAAGTAAATGTATACATATATAAAAACTCGGTATGACAGCAGTGATGTTACTAATCAGCAATGAAATAACTGTTAAATGAAGCTGGGACAATGGATTAGCCACCCAGAAAAAATAAGATTGTGTATATTATTCATAAAAATATGTATAAGTAGGTGGTTAACCTAAAATGTTAAAAAGTTAAGACATTTGGAAGAAAATGTACAAGAATATATTAATGACCTTAGAAGTTAGGAAAGCTTTTCCTGAATATTACCGCAGGATCACAGTTTGAAAAATCAAAATTAAAAACTATGTTTGACAAAAGACATCATAAACAAAATAGCAGGATCTGCCACATACTGGGAGATTTTTGCAATGCATGTGGCTGACACAGAATAATATCCAGAATATATAAATTCTTAAAATCAAATAGTAGGTAAAACGTAATCAAAAAGTGGACAAAGATTAGGAGCAGGCAATTAACAGAAGAAACAATTCAGTCAGCTCGTAAACATATGAAAAGATGTAGGGGTAGTAATCAGGAGAAGGAATATTATAATGATAAGGCTATTTCATACCAGCCTGGTTAGCAAAATTTTAAAATCCGACAATACCACGGGATGGTGAGCATATGGAATGATCTCATATATTTGTAGGTGAAAGTGACACTAAGTACAGCTACTCTGAAGAGCCATTTGGCTATATCAGAGTTGAAGCAGTGTGTAATCTGGGACTGGTAGTCCACTTGTGGCTCAGTATTGCAGAGAAACTCTCTCTGGTATGTAAAAAGACAGGGTCTACTGCTGCGCTGTCCCTGACAGAGAGGTGGATAATCGACAGAAGAGGGATTACGTGTGGAAAGCAGCATAGCAGGGAATGTGCGTTAAATAGAGCTAGGTGTGTCAAAACAGGTGCATCTCCCAAAAAGTGAAAACAGCAATCACAGTGCAGTGTCATCTGTGTGGACTTTGGATATATGCAGAACAACACTAGATATTATTTATGAATATGTGCCTACATAGTTTATTAAAAACATACATAGGAGTAATAAAGCGCCAAGTTCTGCACAGTGACTACCCTGGGGAAGACGTGGATTGGGGCAAGAACTAGGAACAGACTGTAATTATTTCCTGTCATGTGTCATTTTCATTTAAAAAGTCTGTATCAGAGGCCAGCATTGCAAAATACAAAGATTTGGCAAAGCCGAGTAGAGGGTGCATAGGTGTTTGTATGATATCTCCATGTTTTGTGTTTGCAGTAGTTCATACACACAATGACGGCAGTGGCGGTGAGGTTGCCTGCCAAAAGGCCACAGGAGACTCATTACCTTAGTGAATTTATTGCAGTCTAAGAGTTGACCCTTACCTTTGCAAACCGAGAAGCTTTTCTTTGTTTTCTTTCTTTTTTTTTCACCTCCCGCTTTGCTTTGTTTCGTTGCCAGCAAATCCAAACTAGATTCGTCTCTCAGGGGCAGACTCAAACTCAATTTACAGATCGAATGAACCCAGAATGCCAATTTGGTAATTTATAAATACATATCACAGCAACCGAACTCTGGGCTACCATGGCCTTGTGTGATCCTGGTGGCGTTGGCCTTGACTGTTTCCCAGGAAGCTGAGCCGCAGCCGGAATGCGCTTGTAGTCACGCAGTGAGAACTGGCTGCTATGGAGACGAGCCTTCCAGAACCCGTTGCCAGTAGGTTCGCTCCCACATGGGACTCCAAATCCTAATCAGAACACATCCCTGTGAGGGATGATACTGGAAGTGCCCTGCTGGCTTCAGAGAGAGACCGGGCATGCTCCCTGGCTCTGAGTAACCAGAAAGTGCCCTGGAGGTGCCGCATTGTTTTTAACTTTCATTTTTTTATCTTTTAAAGCTGTGGTCCCCAAGCTCCGGGCTGTGGACTGGTGGTACTGGTCTTTTGGGAACCAGGCTGCACAGCAGGAGGTGAGCGGCAGGTGAGCAAGCAAAGCTTCATCTGTGTTTGCAGCCGCTCCCCATCACTCGCTTCACCCCACAGCTCCGGCTCCTGCCAGATCAGCAGTGGCATTAGGTGCTCACAGGAGCACAAACCCTACTGTGAACTGCACATGCTATGGATCTAGGTTTCGGGTTCCCTGTGAGAATCTAATGCCTGATGATAGGAAGTTGGGGAGCAGAGGCGGTGATGCTAGCACTGGGGAGCGGCTGCAAATGCAGATTTTTATCATTAGCACAGAGGTCTGACTGTACAATAAATGTAGTGCACTTGAATCGTCCCAAAACCATCCCCCACCCCCACCCCTGGTCTATGAAAAAATTGTCCTCTATGAAACCAGTCCCTGGTGCCAAAAAGGTTGGGGACTGCTGTTTTAAAGTCTATTTCCCATCTCTTCCATGATAGAAACCTGTCTGTGTGTGAACATAAACTAATGCGTAGTTACTAATCAGTTAAATTGCTTAGTGTATTTTCCTTACAAATCTCAGTTAAATGGGCATTTCAGGGTATATTCACCTAGCAGTTTTTCTTTCCCATGACCCTCCGTTTGGTCTTCATGGCTGTCTCAGAGTAAGTGTGGGTTTGCTGTTTGCCACGTACCCTTCCTGGGCCTTGTAGAGGTTCCTGTACAATCGGTCTCTGTCTCATATTCTCTCTCTCATTCCCTGTCTCTCTCTAAGTATATTTCTTCTGCCCCACCATTCCATCCACTGAGCTCTGCTTGCGGGCCTGGGAACCTTGTCCCTCTAACTGTGCAGTTATCCACTTGCAGGCGCCATATGTGGGCTTGGAAGGGTGTCCCCGAGACTGTCTCAGTGCCTCATTTCCAGGTTACTAGACAAAGTGCCACTCTGACCCCCATGCCCTGATGACAGTCACCACTGACATTCAGCTGTCAGATGCAAATTATAACCCTGTATTTGCTACAGTGGCCTGGCCAGTTTTCAAAGTCCTTTTCCACACATTTTTATCTGAACTTCCCAGTAATCAGGCAGGATTGTTAAGGGCCACTTTCACAGGTGAGGAGTGACATGAATTGCCTTAGATCACACAGTTAGTAACCAAGGTTACCACGGGCCCCTTGCAAAAACACTAGACCAGCTAAGCAGAGAGTAGGGAGGGGATGCCAGGGGGTGGAGTAGGAAACATATTTCTGTGTTCCTCCCCACACAAGGAGACAGCCTTCCGTGTTACTGAACAGAAGCCCTGCCTTCCCAGTATGCAGAGCTTGCATTGGATTATTTCATCCATGCCTTGTTGCACCCCAAGTACAACATCTGCGTCAGAGATAAGTCTGCCCAGAGACAAACTCATTCTCCCACCCCAAGAAGCTCAGGGGTACATTGCTGTGTAGATACACCAGGTTTGCCCCACTTCTAGCCAATCAAGAGTTCAGATATTGATAGCCATCTAATCTCAGAGAAATTTAAAAACTAAATTAAGGGTTTAAAAAAATATATATGTCTGGTTTTTAAAGTCTCCATTATACTGGACAGGAAGTTTCTGGAACAATCATATCTGCACGTGACCTTGGAAACTCAAGTGAACTTGAGCCCACAGAGTCTGCCCGAAGCCCTGCCCGGCTCCTTGGTGTCACACTGTGTCTAGCCTGCTTCATAGAGGAGAACAAAACTGACCCAAACACTTCCTGCTGCTGACTTCAAATGAGCTGCAGTTTCTCCTCCCTTCCCAGAGAAAGCTCAAGCATGGCAGCGCCCGGCAGCCGGCTTCACTGGGCTTTCTTTCACCCGCTCTGGAGTGGTGAAGACTCTTTGGCAGGAATATGGCACTTTAAATACAGAATTTATTTTCTTTTTAAAGACCTTCTTCAAGCTGATCCCCCCCTTTGGCTCTCTGTGAGCATTTGTTATCTACGTTCATCTACTTACGCTCACTCTAACTCACAGGGTGTAAAATAGTCGTAGTTTTTACTTGTTATCCCTCTTTGCCTTAAAAATGAGATTCCTCATAAGTTTCCTGATTGCCAATTCTGAGCAAAACGTGATGCTTTATGAATATGTAGAGGAATTTTAATAACATGATGTGAATGCAGCAGCCCTGCGTGTTCTGAAAGAGGTTTCCAGAGCCCCATGAGACTTCTAGAAGCTCATGGAAGATGAGGCTTCCTGCAGAGGAGAGGGAAATGAGAGAATAGGACATGATTGGCTGGGTTCCGGTTACTGTGACTTAGCAGGAGAATTGCTGCCTTGTGTCTCTCTCTCAATTCTCCCGTGGCTGCAGGAGCCCGTGTTCCCTAAGTCACTCAGCCCAGGTCTGCTCAGCTCCGCACCTGCCTGTGTTAAGTGGGACCTAATTGCAGAGGTTAGCTGCCTCCTAGTGCAGAGTCCTTATTTCATTAGCATCCCAGATTGGCTTCTTGGGAGTGACAGTCTTCGGTAATTTGTTTACAGTCGAAGCCTTGCAGATTCTCACTTCCTTAATCTAACAATCTGCTAATTCTTAAAATTGGAGGAAAAAAAAAATAGAAAGTAAAAACAGCCTATCAGTCTGCTTATCAGTAGAGACTTAGCTGTCAGGAGCTCTAATGAGGTATGATATTAATTCCAGAATGCGTTCCCCCCCCCACACAAATAGCAGTGACTAGTATATTATGCAGTTTTCTCATGATTAATTAAAACAATAACTACAATAAATAAAAGAAGCCCATTTTGTGATCCTGACCTAATTGCTTTTTAATTGCGCTGCTTTTCTTGTTTATTTTCAAAATTTGCTTCTCTGAAGTAGTCATCGGGGAGATTCCGGGGCTGGGGAGTGTTTTTCTCTTCGCTGTGCCCGTTCATGTGAATGGCTGGTCATTGTCATTCAGCAGCTGCTTCAGTGTCCTTAGCTGCTAAATGTTTCTAGCCATGGCCGAGAGCCAAAGATGTTTTTTTAAAAATCTATCTCCTTTTCACACTGATTGATTTCCCATTTAAAATAGGTATTATCTTTAATTCTGGGAGCAGATAATTTGTGGCTCTAGTAAACAACATGAAGAGCTAAAGCATAAAACACATTTTATTTTTCTTAACGTATCCGTCCCGTGGAAGGTGTAGAGATGGAGGGAATTCCTCCCTCCCCTTCGGAAGGTTGGGGTCATTAGGGCTGCTGAAATAAACTGGCAATAGACAGATTTCCCAGGAAAAAAAAGACATAGCAATTTACCAATGTGCAGGTGCACGCAGGAGCCACCCAGAATGGGAGACTTACAGGGGCCAAGTGGCTGGGGCTTCGTTAGGGGAGAGGGAAGTGGGGATGTGGGCAATTTTGGAGGAAGAGCCAGTGATGTTTAGGGGAGAGGAGCAGGCCTAGAGAGCAGACAGTAGCCTGGGACTAAGTTCCTCTGGGTTCAGGAGAGGTGGCAACAGGTCATGGAAGGTGAGGGGCTGATGGAACTGTACTCTGAACAAGAGTCCTCCTGTTATGCAGATAAAGTCTCCTAGGTAACAGCCCTTGGAAGAATATCTGAAAGGACAGGTGAAAAATGTGTCCCAGAGTAGTGTCCTGGGGTAGCAAGTTTTCCTTTGCTTCCCTACTCTATGAGTCAGTCTTCTCTGGCTAACTTAGATTTCAGAAAGGGGGTCCAAGACAAGCGCATGCCTTCTGGATAAAATTCCCTCTGTCAGATAAGGGAGCTTCAGAGAAAGCCCCTCCCCGGGCTTCTGAAAGGAAGAGGGTGGGCAGAAGGAGGTCAGAGAGAGACCTTGGTCTCTCTCCTAAGGTCTTTGAATCTCCTTTGCTCAAAGCACTCGGCGTGCCCAAGCACCATAATTTTGGGGTGTCATTTTCTGAGCCCCAACAAAGGCTTTCTGCTTCTGCAGTACCAGCGGCAGCATGTGTAACTGCTAGAGTGGCAGGAACATTCTGCAGATGATAAATGCCAGCATGGAGGGGCCTCGGCAGGGAGCAAACAGGTCCCTCTTGCTGTCTCACAAGCAAAGCGGTTTCATCCTCACGATCACTGGGCATTAAACGTGATCACTCAAAAACTGTTTTCCTCAAGCCAGAGATGCTTTAGCTGCCTACCCGAGCCTTTTCTCCACGCTAGTATCAGCAGTCACCAATTTGATAACTAGATGAGTGTCATCAAACCACAATTCGCCTGTTTCTAGCCGTCCTCTCAAGCTGTAAGCACCCCAGAGGTGTTCTTCTCTTGGGATTCTCTGCAAATATCACTCTGTGTGGTATGTTCTTCAAATCACAGACCCTGCTTTGAACAGCTCCCTGTGATAGATTCTGCTGAGCCTGATCCTGCCTTTACTGGTATTTCTAGTATATGATACTTTAGCATCTCCAACCTAGAGCTGTCAGAGCTTTATTTTTATTTATGTATTTGTTGTATTATGTATTTGTTGGTTTTATTTTTAGAGGCAGGGACTTGCTCTGTCACCCAGGCTAGAGTGCAGTGGTGTCGTCATACTCATTGCAGCCTCTAATTCCTAGGCTCCGGCGATCTTCACGCCTTAGCCTCTTGGGTAGCTGGGACTACAGGCAAACACCACCACTCGAGGCTAGAGTTTTGGTTTTTAAAATAGCCATTTAGTGTCCTTTGGTCTTAATGTCTTTTCGTAGAGCCCAAACTTGAAAAGTGCCTTGTTGAAATCTGCCTGCACTTCGTAGGCCTGGCCCCTGAACCGACTTCTGTTCCGAGGTAATCCCAGGTTCTTTCACTGCCGCTTAAAAGCAAAGAAGGGCGTGGACGAGCTCAGGTTCCCGTGGATGGCACTCTCACTTTACCTTTGCGTGCACTGCCATCATCGCTTGGATTACTTGGAGATGGCCTGGGGGGCGAGGGGTGTGCACCCCTGCTGTCCAGGGAAGGAGCGAGTGGTCAGCGGGTCCACTGTTCTCCGTGAGAGCCAGCTTGCAAACATCACTAAAAGTACCGCATGCTTGTTGTGGGCAACGTAGAAAATAAGAAAAGAGCAGGGGCGCGAGGTCGCTTCTGCCCCTCAGAAATCACTGCTGTAAATTGTGAAAAGCGCATCCCTGGAGGTGTATCTGCATTTGAGTAGAAATGGGATTTCACTGTTTTAAAACACAGTTTTTTTTTTAACATGTTAGAAAGATGTTCTCAATATGTTACTTTTCGCTGAATTCTTTCATCTCTTAAAACGTAACTCCGGTTTGTTTTCCTGTTTCCTTATGTCCTGTTGGTGCTTCATCTCAGAACGGGCCAGCAGCTGCTGCGGATAGCCAGTTAATCACAGCACGTCATCCCGTCGGGTCAGGGTGCTGTGCCCTCCACGGCTGAGCACGTCGTGGCTGGCCTGGGGTCGTAGTTCAGAGGACGATCTTTCTCTTCCTGCAGGTGTCAGCGGAAGCAGTGGCGGGTGGACCTGCCGGCCACCAGCGTGGTGATCACATTTCACAATGAAGCCAGGTCGGCCCTGCTGAGGACGGTGGTCAGGTGAGGCCAGAAGATGCCACGTATCTGCCACCTGTCGCATCTCACGGGAGGCATTGCCTGTCAGGGACGCTAGACACGAGCTGTGTCCCAGATGTGGTCAGGCTGGGGCTGCCCGTGGGGGCTGCAGACGGGGTCACCTCACTGCTTAGCATGGGGAGTGGCAGATAGGTCCTCCAGCCAGGAATTAGGGCCATGATGTGTGAGACTCCCCCACCCCGAGTGGTACCCCTAAAAGGCCCACAACCTTTATCTTTTTGTCTTTTCTCAGTGTGCTTAAGAAAAGCCCGCCCCATCTCATAAAAGAGATCATCTTGGTGGACGACTACAGCAATGATCGTGAGTATACTGAGACGGATTTAGCCCCTGTGTCTGGCCCTCCTCCTGGGCCCTGCCTCCCTCCAGTGAGGGAGCTAATGAGGCATGAACCAGCCAGAAACCAGACCCACAGAAAGAAGAGGTGCCTCTGTGATGCCCCGAGGAGATAATCGGCCCTTAGATGATTGAGAATTGCTATGCTTGAGTGCAAAGCCCTTTATAAACTCCAAGTTCAAAATGCTCTACTTCTTTTCTTTCCCTAGCTGAGGACGGGGCTCTCTTGGGGAAAATTGAGAAAGTGCGCGTTCTTAGAAATGATCGGCGAGAAGGTAAGACTCTTTTTTTTCATTCACTACCAAGACAGTCGAATTTTGACTTTTCCTGAGCCCAGTAATAACTTAAAGAAGTGCTTCAGCTCAAAGAGTAATTAATTGTCTGGTCTTTTTGTCTGTCTTCCTCTACCAGAGCCACTTGGGAGCCCTCGCCCAGCAAACACAGGAAGGACATTCAAAGCTTAGCTAATTGAAATTGTTTGTATACTAGGGCAGGAGTTCAAATTATATTTTTATTTATGTGTTTAGAAGATTGGCATATCTGTTCCTTTCACAACCTAGGAAGTCTCACCAGTCCCTTGAGTACAACAGGCCTTTAGAAGGAAAACAAAGACTTAGCAATGAGAAATTTAATGACTCCATGCTCCAGGCATCTGATAGAATAACTGGGATTCAAGTTTGACAGTCTGCTGAAAGTGAACTATCCAAAACAGGGAGAGAGTACTGCAATTACATGCTCATGCAGTTCTGCAAATGCCAGCTCAAAACCTCACGTCAGTCCTGCCTGTGCTGGAGCTGAGCTCACGGAGTCTCACTTTATTGGCCGTTTATAAGAGAAGCTCTGAAGGAGGAAAAGTCTTACTTTGGAGTGTCTGGAAAGGAAGCTCAGATCACACTGTAAATAACATCCAGTGCATCGGTGCTGTTAGAGAGCCTGGTGGCCGGATTCTAGGTTCCTCCACATTCTGGGGAAATCTCAATCTAGGAAAGTCGCAGAGCCACGTTTGGTATTTGAGGATGACTCTGTTGATCCAGGAGTGGTGATTGTATTCCTCGATCAGCGCAAACTCTTTCTTCTAGTTCCCTGTTCAGTCCAGCTGGAGTCAAGGATTGAAGTTTTCTTGGCGATACTCTAATCGGCCAATACAGTGATTGAGCCTGTTAGAGCAGTGCTGTCAGCACCAAATTGTAACCAGCCAGGGTCACCAACGCAGGCATTCAAGATACACAGACAATGAGATAGCCCTCCCCCCCACCCCTCGATAACTCGCATCAGCCCCTCAAGCCTGGAATAAACCAAAAATCTTGCAATTTGCTATATTATTTTTGTCCCCTAAACAACCTACAAAGTCATGTAGGTTTATGAATTTAAACCCAAAGTGTCTGCCATCCCACCCCATCACCTGGAAAGGGACGAGGCTGATACAGGCTAAGAAAAGAAGAGGAGGAGGAGAAGCTGGGGGGAGGGAAGACAGAGGGAGAAAAAGATCATGTTCCATGTTTGTAGTTTGTAACTGACAAATCACTTGCTAGCTTCATAACAGTGTGCCTTTAGCCTGCTTGGAAATCAGAATAATACGTCTAAATGTTACCTTTTCATTGCCTTAAATTAGGATGTTCATTTGGGTAAGAGAATCCACATCGATGTGTTGTTTGGGGAAGGGATGAGGAGAGGAGGTTGTTGGAAGCCAGATTATAGTAGACCTGTATGGAACAGCTGAAGCATGTAACAATGGAGTGAGAAAATAGGTGTGCAGGTGCACACACACACACACACGTATATATGTGCTTGTATATATTTGCGCATGGGTGTACATATATTAGATCTCATATATTGAAACATACACACAAGTGCTTATTATGATGTTACTAGATGACAAATTAATTGCATAAAATATTATAGTATTAAAAGAGATGCCGTCCGATCAATATTAGTGCCAGGGATTTTATTGTGCATTGATTCTTAATCTAGCTCTTTATTAGAAGCACTTGGGGAATTGAAGACCATGCCTTGACCCCACCCACAATTGAATAAAAATTTCTGGATCTTTACAGGTGGGGGCTGGACATCTGCATTTTTTTAAAGCCAATTAGATGATTCTGATGTACATTGAAAGCTGAGAAACTAGTCCTTCTCATTTCACAGATGGAAATATTAAAGCCCAAAGAGGTTAAGTGGCCATGCAGCTATTTGATGACAGAAGTAGGGCCAAAACCACGTTAATAATTTGAGTTAAGTCTTTTTTTCTGCATTTATGGAGATGATCAGGTGGTATTTCTTTTTTTAATCTGTTAATACAGTGAAGTACGTTGGTTGATTTTTCAAATGTTAAACCAATCTTGTATTCCTGGTGTAAACCCTACTTGGTCATGATGCAGTATCTTTTTTATATATCACTATTTTATATATCACTGCTATTTTGTCAAGGATTTTTACATCTATGTTTGTGAGAAACATTGAGCTGTAGTTTTCTTATAATGTACTTTTCAGATTTTGGTATCAGGGTTAAACTGACCTCATAAAACAAGATGAGGGTCTTCCCTCCTACTTTAGTTTCTGAAAAAGGTTTGCGTAACATTTTAATTATGTCTTCCTTAAATGTGTGATAGAATGAACCAATCTAGACCAGGAGTTTTCTTTATGAAAAGGTTTTGATGACTAATTCAATCTTTTGAATGGATATAGGCCTATTCAGAGTCTCTTTCTTTTTCGGTCTGTTTTGGTAATTTGTGTCTTTCAAGAAATTTTCTATTTCATCAGAGTTTTCATATTCACTGGCACAAAGTTATTTATGATGTTCCCATTATCTTTTTCATATTAGTAGAATTAGTGTCAATATTCCCTCTTTCATATTGATTTTGGTAATTTATATTTTCTCTTTTTTTATCTGTCTGCTAATTTTAATCTTAAGAACCAACATTCGGCTTTGTTAACTTTCTCTGTTTTTTGTTTTCTGTTTTATTGGTTTCTGCTTTTATCTTTATTATTTTCTTCCTTCTACTTTAATTTGCCTTTTTCTAGCTTCTAAAAGTAGAAACTTATATTGCTGATATCTTTCTCAAATATTAACATTTAAAGTTACAAATACCTTTCTAAGCACTGTTTCACCTGCATCTCACAAATTTTGATATGCTATATTTTCATTATCATTTAGTTAGTGGTATTTTCTAGTTTCCTTTATGATTTCTTCTTTGATATGTAGATTATTTGTGTTCTTTATTTTCCAAATATCTGAGCCTTTTTTTTTTAATTGGAGACTAGGTCTTGGTTTTTTGCCTGGGCACAAAAACAGTGGCATGATCATAGCTCACTACAACCTCAAACTCCTGGGCTCAAGTGATCCTCCTGCCTCAGCCTTCCAAGTAGTTGGGACTATAGCTTCACACCACCACACTCAGCTAATTTATCTGTGTTTTGTAGAGACAGGGTGTCACCATGTTGTTCAGGCTGGTCTTGAACTCCTGACCTCAAGGATCCTTCCGCCTTAGCCTCCCAAATTGCTTGGTTTATAGGTGTGAGCCACCAGGCCTGGCCATATTTGGAGCTTTTAAATATATCTTTTGGTTATTGATTTCTAATTTAATTCCATGTCTTTAGAGAACATATACCCTATGTCTATAAGATTTCAGTCTTCTGGAAAATTTGAGTATCTCACAGCCTAAGATATGGTCCAAGTACATTTCAGTGAATCTATATTCTGCAGTGTTGAGTGTGGTGTTCTGTATATATAAATTAGATCAAAGTGGCCATTAATGTTCAGATATTTAAGTCCTTATAGATTTTTTGGTCTATTTTTCTCTTAATTACTGAGAAAAGGTTGTTAAAGTAAATTATAATTGAGAATTTGTTTATTTTCCCCTACTTATTCTGATAGCTTTTGCCTTATCAATTTAGAGGCTATTATGCACATACACCTTTATCAATGTTATTTTCTTCCTAATGAATTCACCATATTATTATAAAATGTCTCTTTATCTCTGGTAATAATTTAGGTCTTGAATTCTTCTCTGTCTCCTGTTAATAGGGGTACACCAATTTTCTTATACTTCCTGTTCGCATAGTATATTCTTTTCTGTCTTTTCCCAAGCTATGTATTTATAGCCAAAGTATGTCTTTTATACACAGATCATAGCTAGATCTTGCCTTTTTTATCCAGTCTAACAACCTTTGCCTTTTAATTGGAGTGTTTAGTCCATTTACATGTTGTGTAATTATTGATGTGGGTTTGGGTCTACTCTTTAGTTATTGATTCTCTATTTGTCCGATGGGCTTTTTGCTTTTTGTAACTCTGTTCCTACTTTTCTTGCTTTCTTTTGGATTCGTTGATGATTTCTTAATTTATCACCAGATTGGAGGGCTACCTCCTTTCCAGGATCTTCTCCTTTAGTTTGCAGACACTGGAAGCCCTGAACTCTTGTCCTCTGACACCTCAGTTATTCTTGCAGCTGTTAGCTGTACTTTGTGTGTGCGTGTGGTTGCTCTGAGTATTACAGCATACATCTTCAACTTAGAACAGTCTACTTAAACTGCCAGAACACTTTACATAAAATGTAAAAACCTTTTCAACAGTTTAATTCCATTTCTGTTTCCTGTCCTGTACTATTGTTTTCATATGTTTTTCTTAGAGATACATATTAAACCCTACAATGCAGTGTTACATTTTTGCTTCACATAATCAGTTATCTGTTTCCAGGTTTTAGTTCTGGAATGCCCACTTGTTCTTGATGCTTTCTTGTGGCTTTCATTTCTCTGTTGAAATTCTCCATCTGTTCACTCACTAAAAGCATTATTTCCTTTGAGTCCTTGAACAAGTGGTAATAGCTGCCTTTAGATCCTCGTTTGCTAATTCTAACATCGGGATCATCTCAGGGTGAGTTTCTCTTGACCTTTTTCTCTTGGGTTTGGACCACATTTTTCTATTTCTTCTTATGAATCACTATCTTTTAATTATATAAATCGCTATTTTTCATTTTATAATGGACATCGGGATGATGTAGAGACACTGGATTATATTATCTTTCTCTAAAGAGTGTTAATCTTTGTTATACTGGGTGATTAAATTACTAGGTGATGGCATAAAACTTGTGTAAGCTTGTCTTTGTACTTTGCTAGGATGAATATATCTTATTCCTGAGACATAGTCTTTATTCCCAAATGGGGTCCTTCTGGAGTTTCTGGAGAAGAACTGAAGTGTTTAACAAGCCCTTTGAACTTGGCACAATTGTAAACTCTGTGTCCCCTGCAGTAGACAGCAGCTGAAACTGAGCTCTTTCTGCCCGTTACGTTTCATGTTAGAGTTCACACCTGCGTGGTTCAGGAGTCAGCCAAGGGTTTAAGGGGGAGTTACCATCAGACTTGGGGCTCACCTGCTTTCTGGGATCTCCTCCTGCAGTTGCCGGGCATGGGAGCTCTGTCCCCTGACACCCCGAGCCAAAAGGCTGCATTGCAGGGGATTGGGGACTAAGCTCAGGGGAAATGCCATATAAACATGGATCTCACGCCGTGTGATTTTCTTCTTTCAAAGGTTGGATCCCGTTAGTTTCTGCCTGCTTCTGGCTACTTTCCAGCCCTTTCAAATCATTGTTTTTTCTGTTTTGCTCAGAGTTTATAATTGTTATCTGAGCCAGGGTTTTCCCAATATGAGTTACTCTGCAATTACTACAACTAGAAATCTTTAGTTTTTTCCCCTGTTCGAGCATGTAGCTACATAAGAATCATTGAAAATCCATTTTGACTGTGTGAAAAAGGAATTTAAAACACTTGTCCTCACTAGTTGTGAATAATAGAATCATCTTCATACATAAAGCCCAGAATAAACAGCAGAAGCCATGTATGACCACAGCATCCAGGGATAAATATACTATTATATTTACAATGAGACTTTGTGTCATAATGAAAAATGCATATTATTAACAGATCCCAATTATGTAAATTATATAATTGGACCAATAGTGTAACAAATTTTGTGTAAAAGCCAATCAAGGCTTTGTCTTTTATGTTATTTGGCTTGTGTGAAGTCTTAGAAGATAGAGATATTTGCAACACTGTTACAAATATTATTGCCACTAAAATCGGCACCATTAGCTCTTGAAGTGTCTGGGTGACACTTTCCTTTGTCCAGTTCATTAGAAAACTCCAATGTTATGTCAAAGGAGAGTAGTTCTAAAAATTCCTCATTAGTTGCTTGATAAAGGAGATTTCAATTATGTAAAGGCCTTTCTTAGAAGACAGTAGTTCCACGAAAGTTGTCTTCCCAATGATCCAATTAACTATTTTTTAGAAAGTCCTGGCCAGGTTCAGTAACTCGGTACCTCTCATCTCAGCATTTTGGGAGGCCAAGGCAGGAGAATCGCTTGAGGCCAGGAAGTCAAGACCACCCTGGGCAACATAGCGAGACTCCATCTCTACAAAAAATTTAAAAATTAACTGGGTGAGGTGGTACATGCCTGTCATCCCAGCTGCTCAGGAGGCTGAGGCAGGAGGATCGCTTGAGCCCCAGAATTCAAGGTTACTGGGAGCAGTGATCATGCCACTGCTCTCCAGCCTGGGCCACAGAACGAGACTCACTCACTCAGTCAATCAATAACACATTTTTTAAAGTCCTGAGAGAAACCTTTTTTGGGAACAACAGGGCAATATTGATCCTACGAGACAAGCTTGCACTTAGCTCTCTGCTGGGCCAGTGGGCTGCAGAGCCTCGAGTGGGGACGTGCTGGCAGCAGGTGCTGGGCTGTGCCGATCCTGCTGCCACCTCCGTGCACACCGCGGGTTCTCTCCTGACGCACTTTTGAACTCGTCTTCACAGGCCTGATGCGCTCTCGGGTCCGGGGGGCTGATGCTGCCCAAGCCAAGGTCCTGACCTTCCTGGACAGTCACTGCGAGTGTAATGAGCACTGGCTGGAGCCCCTCCTGGAGAGGGTGGCCGAGGTGAGATGCTGGGCGGGGCCTTGCGGTGTGGACCAGGGAAGGGGTGGGGCGTGGCCCTGGGAGGGGCAGGGAGGAGAGCAGGCGGTGGGGGCAGAGGGGTGCACTGGCTGTGGTTTTCCTTGATGCCACAATGAAAAGAAAATGCCACTGGGAAGTGTGTTGGAAAGGGCCTGGCATTGGCTGTAGGAATCCATGAGCAGCAGGCACTATCCATAGGAGGTGACCAATGGGACGCAAGGATCAGCAGAGCATGGGGGCCATTCATTCTTACGATAGCCCCTCTTGGGAGTGCCCCCTCCTTGCCTGCAGCTTCACAAAGCAGTCAGGACAGCGCCGGGCGTCGCAAGTGACAGTGGGTGCAGTGTCAGAGGGGCTTGCTGGGGACGCCGCCCCTGCACTGCCATGTTAGCTGCAGGGAAGGGGAAGGGGCGGGTGGAAGCCACACAGTGACCGGGTGGGGCTGGCGGAGGGTGGTTTGTGGCTACATCCTCCTGCACCTTCTGCCTTCTAGAAGCATCATCGCTAATATTACATTTGGCCTTTTGTTGTTTCTCTTGCCTTCTGCTTGCTTTATTGACTCTCTTTCCTTCCTGTTAAAGAAAGCACTTCCTCGGGGGTGATCAAGCAAACTTAATGAAAGGAAATAGAAAGCGAACACATCTTTCTGCCTAAGTGTAGCGAGAGTAGCGGGTGGGCTGTTACTAAGTAACCACAAGCTACTAGCAATCATGAAAATCATATTCACTCCCCTTTATTGAGTTCCAACTAGGTGCTTTTTCTGCATTACCCCTGTGCGTGGATTGTTTTGTTTTATTTTTTGAGGCAGGGTCTCTCTGTTACCCAGGCTGGAGAACATTAGCACAGTCGTAGCTCACCATAGCCTTGAACTCCTGGGCTCAAGCGGATCCTCCTGCCTCAGCCTCCAGAGTAACTGGGACTACAGGCTCACACCATCACATGCAGCTAATTTTTTTTTTTACTCTTTTTTAGAGACAGGGTCCCAGTGTGTTGTTCAGGCTGGTCTCAGACTCAATCCTGGGCTCAAGCGATCCTCCCACCTCGGCCTCCCAAAGTGTCGGGATTACAGGCGTGAGCCACCGCACCTGTCCTATGCATTACCTTTAATGCACATATCATCCCCATTTAGCAGATGAGCAAACTGAAGTTCAGTGAACTTTAATAATGTATCCAAAATCATACAGGTGGCAGAGCCAAGATCACAAAGCAGGTTTTGTTAAATTCCTGAGCCCTTTCTTACACATATGCACACACCTACACCAAGAAGAACCCAGCCCAGGATCCCCCCCCCCCCCCCCCCCCCCCCCCCCCCCCCCCCCCCCCCACTCCACCACCTCTCACTCTCCCAGGCTATATTTACCCGGCCAGGCTGTCTCCTGGGAAGGCACGGCCAAAACCAGAGATGCCACCGTGATGTTTGAGTGTGTGAGAGCCACTCGCTTCCGTGGTCCGTTGTCAGAACTGCTTCAAACACCTCCTCCAAAATTAAGAAGAGGAAGTATTAAGATTATTCATTGTCATTAATTATAGTCTTATCAAAAGAAATGTAAAGCAGATTATATACTCTTTGACTCCCACACCTAGGGCCAGACTGAGCTAGGCAAAGAGGGTTTCATTCTTCCCTGGGCTCAGCGAGCCACGTGGCTTATTTTTCATTGTAAATTCGCACCTGGGCGGTGTCAGAACTTTACAGTATTAATGTGTCCCTAATTAGTGTGTTCCTTAGTGTGTCCCTCTGATGTATGATGTTCTTAGCTCTGCTAATTCTGCTACTCAATTGTTTTTCTAAATCTTCTGGCTCATAAGGGTTCTTTAAATGGCTTGGGTGAAGCACTCACTCTGGCTGGCTGGCGGCGAGGGGCAGAGTGGCAGCATCGCACCAGCAGCAGCCATCTGAGATTGAGGAGGTCAGAGACGTTAAATGGCCTTTATGTTCACAAACTCTGACCACCGCGATGGCAATGTGGCATGAAGGAATGACTCAGTCTGGGGGGGACGTATTTTTTGGTAGAATCACAGATAAGGCAGACTTAGACCGGAGAATTCTCTAGTTGGTTTGGTTTCCCGTCAGCTGTGATAATGTTCGTGTTCTGTGCATCGCGTGTGCTCTGTCTCCTCTCTGTCTCTCCACACGCTCCCCCCCCCACGTGTATTCACAGAAATATAGACCTAATTTTGTCATGTGGGCATTTTAGTCTCTAGTCTCTTCCTGAGGTTTACTGCAGCTCAAAAATTGATAATAATTGATGTTAAACACACCTGAGCTTGGATTCTGGGAGAGTGAAAGCTACCCTGTGGGTGAAATTCTGGCATTTGGGAAAACTGAAAAGGACCCTGGGGACACATTGGCACAGTCCTGCCTTCAGCTGGGTGCCATGGCTGAACTGCCCATAGCCATGGGTGTCTCCTTTCCTGGAGCGATTCCTGCTACGTACCCACTCCCGACATCCCTTGGCACAAACCACGGCACGTCAGCTGATGGCTAAGAGCAAGACTTTCTGGGTTCTCGTGGCAGGGAGCTGAGTCTTCATGGGCTTAGGGTGGAAGGTGGTGAGGGACGGTCGGGTTTGCTCCATGATTGCCTCACACTGATGCCTTCTTTGGGTGGATGTGGTTTATCATTTTTGCTGGGATTTTGATCCTACTATTTCTTACGTTTTCTTTGTTTATGTTTTAGGACAGGACTCGGGTAGTGTCACCCATCATCGATGTCATTAACATGGACAACTTTCAGTACGTGGGGGCGTCTGCTGACTTGAAGGGCGGTAGGTGTCCATCACGGTCCACCTGCCTGGGCTCATCCTGTCCACACTGGCATCCAGTCGCCACCCCCTCTGGTTGTTGGGAGTGACGGTGACGACAGCATTCACGCCGCAATGTGTGCGCTCTGAGTAAAAAGCGTCTGTGTGCTTAACAAGTAGGACTTTATAAAGAAAGAAAAATAGCCTTGCTCCCCTTATGAAGCTTCCTGGGGTCCCTGTTCCCTTCTCATCTCCTTGACCTTCGTTCGCTCTGGTGAGCCATGTGGCCACTGAACAGATGTGGTGTCTTTCCTTTTTGATTAGAGGCGATGAAGCCCGCCCTCCCCTTGGGGTCTGGGATGAGGAGACCAGCGCTGACTGTCCCCACAAGCGGGATGTGAAGAGCTCCACGGAGCGGAGATTTTGTGGAGCTGGAGGAACCAGATCCCATCTTTGCCTTCCCTGCTCACCCCAGCTGTTGCTCTGGTAGCCCGTACCTCTTCCTGGTGACCTATGGCATCACCACCTCCCTCTCCCAGGCCAAGGCCCTGGACACCTAGTTCCTCACAGCCTCCAAGGGTGACCCCTCAAGCCCACCCCCCATAGAGCCCCAAGAGTGATTTGTCTCTTCACTCTCTTAAAAAATATCAAGAGCCCCGAAGAGCTTGTCCCGTGTGGGCCATGTCACATGTGAGCCGTAAAGCCCAGAAAGTGTTAAGACGTGAGGTGGAGCAAGTACACGTCCTGTTCTCCGCCAGCCTCGGCCCCAAACCTCCACCACGCGCCTCTGGTGGAAGGAGACGCAAAGCGACACGTAAGGTTTTGTCTTAGT
Organism: Mirza zaza; assembly: GCA_008750895.1. Taxonomy (NCBI): domain Eukaryota; kingdom Metazoa; phylum Chordata; class Mammalia; order Primates; family Cheirogaleidae; genus Mirza; species Mirza zaza. The sequence continues at coordinate 62,280 of VSMD01054077.1, read as the reverse complement.
ATAAAGTAGTTTGACATCACAGCATTGTAAAAGGGTCTGTGGACCCCCAGGGGTTTGGGGACCATGCCTAGAAAACTGCTGGTCTCATAAAGCGTGTCCCCAGGAGTCAACCACCCCGCTCTGCAGAGCTGGTCACGGCATGTCGGGCTCTTACTCTTTGCTCCTGGTCCTAGGACCGAGGCAGGTAGACGGGTGGCCTGGGCCCCAGGGGGTCTGCCACAGCTCAGCGGTAAATGCCTCACTCTGCGAAACTCGGCACGTCGGCAGCCTTAACCGAGAGAGCTCAGCTGAGAGCCAGCACGTCGGCAGAGGCTGCTCTGAGCAGCAGAAGGAGGTCGAAAGTCTTCGCCCCTGCTTTCGTGATCTGTCCATTGGAAAGGAAACCGGTGGTCGTCCCCCAAAATGTCGGTTCTTTACACCTGAAATCAGCCGGTCAGCGCCCTGGTGTATGTAAACGAGGGGCTTCTTTCCTACCTCCCAACATTTTTGACTGATTAGAAGATGGACTGTTCCAGACAGACACTGGACAGAAGGTCACCTGACAGTCTAACATCAAAAACAAAGACAACAGCATACAATTGAGTCTTAACCTCAGGGAACGGAATGCTGGGACTGTTGGGTGAGATTGGGCCTCACCCCTGGCTGTTTGGGACTTTGGCCCCACCTGAGAGGCACTGTGGTCATGGGTGGCCGTCTCACCTCTGCTCCTCAGCTTCCCGTCTGGGAAACGGGGCAGTGACTGTGCCAGCCATGCAGGTACGGTGGGATAGCCTCGTGCCTTCTGCGCTGTCACCACCCAGGGCCATGCGCAGCAGGGCTGGCGTGCTCAGAGGACTGTACTTAAGTTGGGAGGAAGCGTAAAAGTTGGAAAGATTCATAACAAATGGTGAGAAATAAAGTGTTTGGGGGCTTAAAAAGGAGAGACCTTTAAATAGCCAGAAAACTCCGGTTTCTGGAATTTCTTATTCCCCTGAATCTTCAGGGGAGCTGAGGCTGGATGGGCTGTTTCTCCCCAAGCTGCTGCCTGTGTCAGAACAGGGTGAGGACAGTGAGATGTCAGAGTGGGGTGCAAGGCCTCCTGCTGGGCCAGAAGACGGGGGGGGGGGGGGGGGGGGGCCCACATTCACTCTAAGCATTTCATGAAATTCCTCGAGGGAAAAAAAAAAAAGCCAGGATAACATTCCTAGCAGAGCCTTAATATAGCTTATCTCTTTGGACCACATTAATAAATGATAAAAATAAATATCAAAAAAACATAAAGGCAACATGACATCAGTTGGCCTTTAGCATGCTCTGTTAATAAACCAGCCAGGGCGTTGCTTTTCTTTGTGGACCTCCCAGCCTCTGCAGCACCTCGGTGAACCCCGCTCGGGGCCTGCGTGAGTTTCCTCTTAGAGTGTCACTGTCCCCGATGCCCGGCCCCCGGCCACTTCTGCTCCCAGCTGGGGGGCTGGGAGAACTTTTTCATCGGGAGCCGTAAAGCTGTGGTCCCCAACCCCTGGGCGTCCGTAGCCTGTTACGAACTGCGTCCCCCCACCCCCCGGCCTGTGGAAAAATTGTCTTCCATGAAACGAAGGAATCAGGCCGAATGCAGGAGGGGAAGAGCAGGGGCCAGTGAGCGAAACTGCTCCTGTATCTGTGGCTGCTCCCCATTGCTCACATCACCGCCTGAGCTCCGCCTTTTCCCCCTGCCCGCCTCTGTCCGTGGAAAATTTGTCTTCTGGGGAACTGGTCCCCGGTGGCCCGGGAGACTGAGGGGCCCCCACCTCCCGTCCTTCAGTCACTGTGGCTTTCCAGGCGGACTAACCCTGAGTTCAGAGCACACAGATGAGAAACACGAACGTGGGCATTGCAAGAGACTTGTCGACACAAAGCCTGAGGGCGGAGGGCTCAAAGAGGTGTGGGGTTGAAAGGTGGCGGGCCCTGGAGTAATCAGCTTTGCCTGGCAGACCCTCGGAATCGCAGCTGCAGCACCACAAGCCGCGTGTTGGCGAGAGGCAGGGTCCTGGCGTACCAGGCCAGCCGCAGCAGGTGGGGCTCGCCGGCCTCTGAGCGGCGCGGCGTGTGGCACCTTGTGAGCCAGACCCAGACCTGAGGCCCCGCGACGCCCAAAACCACGCCCAGGTACAAGCCCCGGGCTTTTCCATCCTTAGTGGCCTGTGGATTCTAAAAACGAAATGGGAACAGGCGCCAACTTCATCGGAAACCAAAGCGTGCTTGCCCGGTTCGCAGCTTCTTTGGCGTGTCATCCTCTGAAGTTTTCACGTCCCCACCCGGTCCTGGCTCCGTTCCCGCTACAGATACGGTTTTGGCTGCGATCAGGAGATGCCGAGGAGATCAAGTTTGCGGCCCAAGGAACAGATGACACCTTATCTCCTCTGCAGCATTCCCTTCCCCACGGAGCGGGGCAGTGGAGGCGCGGTGGCCACTTTCCACCTGGGGTGCCCCCTTTCCTCCCTCCTGGCAGCCCTGGGACAAGCACTGGCATCATCATGCAGATCCCAGCTCTGTTCGTGTCGTGTGTTTGTTCTTGTGCATTTCCATGTTAGGAAAGGCTGGCCCACGTGTCTGGGCTGGGAAGGGAGAAGGTTCCAAGGTGCACCCTCCCCGCTGGCCTCTCCCCCGGCACCAACCCCGGGCGTTCTCTCTCCCCTCCTCACCTTCTTCGGTTTTTTTGGTTTTTTTTTTGGTTTCGATTGAGTCCCGTTCAAGTATCAAGTGTTTATAATCTGTACAGGGTGGGGGCGTCAGGGACAGATGGCCAGTCTCTTATCAACGCCCTGTTTCTTTTCCTGACCGGCAGGTTTTGATTGGAACCTGGTGTTCAAGTGGGATTACATGACACCTGAGCAGAGAAGGTCCCGGCAGGGGAACCCAGTCGCCCCAATAAAGTAAGTGCCAGGCATCCTTCCAAGTGTCCCCACCAGGTAAAACCCCAGGCTCTGTCCCCTCTGCAGGGCCTGCGTTGCCCGGACACCTGGTTGGACTGTTTACCTGCTGCCAGGTCATAGAATAGAGTCCTTTGAGGCCTCTTTTCCTCACATGTCATCTAACACGTGTTTATAAGGCACATACGCCAGTTCTGTGCATTCATGCACGTTTATAATGTGGAGTGCTTTCTGTAGCAGAGTGGGGTCCCCGAGCTGACCTCAGGGACCAGGGCGAGGGGGAGGTGGGCCAGCATGGGTGTGGGCTGCCACTGCTACCCAGCAGGTCTCCGCTCTCCTGTCGGCCCCGGAGGAGGTTGCTTGTACCCGTGAACCCTGTGCTTTAAGGTTTGCAGGCCGTGCAGAGTCGTGGCTGGGAGTCAGGCGCCGTCTCCATGAGGGGAGTGAGGTAGCCTCTGCTGCACGCTAGTCCCTTCCCCGGCTGCCAGGAACGTGATAGGTTCCCTCCTAGAGAGGAGGCACCTGAGCCACGACAGTGACAGCAGGAGCTGACACTGCTGAGCACTGACACTGCTGAGCACTTCCTGAGTGTGCTCAGGGCTTTATGCCTGTGATTTTTTGTAATCCTTATAGTTACTTTATAAGGAAACTGAGGCACAGGAAGGCCAAGCACCTTGCCTGTGGTAGCGTGTCAGCTAATGGTACTTTGCCAGCAGTCACTCCCTCGTAGGGGAGGCTCGGTCCAGCCCCTGCCGCTGTGGGAGTGTCCAGGTAGGCACGGTGGGAGCCGTTTGTGGGCAACAGTGGTGAAGGAGAGAGGGGCACCCCGGCTCTGAGCAGAGAGCAAGGGCTATGTGGCTTTCCTGAAGGTCAGCTTGCAGTTAGGGGTCTGGGCATGACCTTGGCATAAGCGTGCTGGCAGTCTAACCTTGACCTTTGCCCTGCCCTCCTCTTCTCTTCTCTCTGCCTCTCCAGGACCCCCATGATTGCTGGCGGGCTGTTCGTGATGGACAAGTTCTACTTTGAAGAACTAGGGAAGTACGACATGATGATGGACGTGTGGGGAGGAGAGAACCTGGGTACGAAGCAGCCCCTCGTCTCGGGACGGTGGCCCGCCCCGGCCCTGGGAGGCTTCAGAGTGACCCCTCGGGGGGCGTGAGTGGCCCTTGCGAATGCACGCATAGCACCACCCCGTCTGCCCTCCAAAAGCGTCTGAGGTCGGGCATTAGAGTGTGTCCCCCTGAGTTAGAGTGGAGGATACTAGAGCGCAGATACAGTCTTTGAAAGGAAATGCAAACTCTTTGATGTCATCTGAGTCTGAGCGTTTGCAACGCAGGCTTGCAAAAGTGGGGGAAGCAGTCCAGGTGTGCAGGCTCGTGTTTGGCTGTGGAGCGTGGGGGATGAGCCCTGGCTAAGCCCATGGGATTGACTGAATTGGAATCATGGAAATCGCATGGGGTGGGAGCCTCGGCATTTCGTCCCTTCTGGACTCCTTTTGGGAATGGCTCTAATTTGGGTGTTTCCTCCCCACCCTCTCCCACTTTTTTTTTTTTTTTTTTTTGGTAACTCCACACATAACATTTTTTACCAAGGTTTAGGGCAATGAAATTTTTACGTATTATGGTCCATATTGGTAGCCTCATATTTATTCCATAAAAGACGAAAAGACTCTTGTTTGTGTCGGTTTGAGGGTGGGGAGTTAAATTTTGTTTTGTTTTTGCATGTTGCATCTGAAGCCTTTAATTTCAAGTACTTGGAGTTCTGAGCTCGTTCTCCCTGGCTGTTGAGTATTAACTCACATCCATCTTTGGGCAGGTGTACCCTGGGAGGACAGGGGACAAAGTGGGGGAGGAAAAATGAGGCCACTGCCGTTTTTTAGTGGTCTTTACTTGTAACAGAGACTTTGATGGGTTTTATTAGTCTAAAAGACTAGCCTAGCCTGTTTTCTATTGTTTCATGATGTTAAAGTTGGTGATAACATCTCATCTCTGGCAGATTTCTCTGCCTTTGTTTGATGTTGAAAGTGCTTTAGACTTAGTAACTGCACTGGGGGAGTGGGAGGGACGTGACTCAAACTCCTTTTGGGTTTTTTTTGGGTTTTTTTTAATCAGACATTGACCTTTAGGCAAGGCCTGCAGTCATTTGTGCACAGAAGGCTGTAGGATCGTTAACCTTCTGAACAGAATTCTGAGTCACCTGGTTCCGCAGGCAGCCCCTGGTGGCTTAGTGGAAATCCAGCGGGCCAGGTCCACGCAGCATGTCACTTAACGTCACTTTCTCAAAAACAGCCTGGTTTTTAGAAGTGTGCCTACTGTTAGCTGAAAGCATGGACAAGGCCGGTGAGATGTCAGCCAGCATTCTGTGTCATAGCATAGAAAGAGTGCTGATTTATATGTAAGGTGACATTTCACCAGGAGACCCAGAGGCAGGGGAGAGGATTTGTTTTCAGGAGCTGGTGCGTACACAGTTTGGTTGTTACTTACGTGGCTGTGCTGTGTATGAGGTTCTGTGTAAGGGCCTGACGGGGGTTGTCTTAGGGTGAGGGCAGGACCCCAAAAGCCCATCTGTGCCCAGCAAGGTCTGGGCATCTGCCCTTCCCTGGCTGGCACTAGTGGGTCGTTCTTGAGGACTCCTTCAGTCTCGCTGGGAGATTCAGCAAACCCAGGGCTTTCCACGTGACAAGGCCGTGCTGTGAGTCTTTCTCTCTCCTTAATGCTGCTTCCGGCTTTTTCTTGTGGGTCCTGTGCATGTCACTAGCTGTTGTCCCGCCTGAGTGGCCTTTGTGGGTGTTTGCTAGGAGAGGTGTGGGGTACAGAGATGCCCGCGTAAAATCCAAAACCACCTCCGCGGCGTGTCCCCCACCAGAACGACTAGAGCTTCCTGCTTTCCTAACTAATAGTGTAAGTCCTTACACAATTTCAGCAATTGCCAAGGAGGGCAAAGAACCTGACCCTTAGTTCTAAAGATGTAGGGGTGAGGCTCCTTGGGGACATCATTTGTCCTCAGTCCCCTCCCTCCTTCCCTCGACGGTAGGACGGCGCTGAGTGCTTCCGGTATATCATCTCAGTTTGCGCTTTCTTAACGGAATGTGGTCTACAGAGGTCACGCACCTGGCCCAGGGTCTCAGAGCCAAGATACAAACACTGACTGCCTAATTAAAAAACCACCAAGTTTAATGAGAAATTAGAGTTGAAGGTAACTAGTTGTACTCAGCCTTGAAAGTCTCCCAGCACAACTCCCAACAGACCCCTCACTGGCTATACTGCCCATGGAGAAGCCAGGGAACCTCCCTGGCCCCAGTTTTGAGCGTTCCAGTGATGCAAATGTATGTTTAAATTTTATTTCCTGAAATACAGACAACCCAACGTCGCAAAGTTGGGTTGAATGCTGTAAAAGGGAAAGTCAGAAGCCCTTCACTTCCTGTGCGTGGGTGGTTATGACCACACGTGTTTATGTTACTGCAGAGCGGGTCAGTAAAGTCCCATAACAGCCACACGGACCACATGTTCCTGGTTTTTCCTGCTGCTTTGGTTGGCTGGTCCCGAGTAGAAAGCCATGCTGCCCCGACCCGAGTGGTGCTTCCTGCCTGATGCTGTACGGCCCAGGCACCTACTGCCCGACTGGGCTGCTGGTCTGGAGGATTCGCTGTTGGCGCACTTCATGGGCCGTGATGCTCTCACCCTGTTTCTGCAGATGTGACACTCTGTGATTGTGAACCACTTAGTGAGCAATTCCGTGCAAGTGCTTCTTCCTTCGGTAGTTAGGATAATGCTGGGATATGCATGATCTTCTGCCCAGAGGACTTTGTATTCAAAATATTAATGCATCAAGAATCAGTCTTGTCTCAAGGTTTTCTAGTACGAATCTGAAAGATACTTCCATGTGAACATACTTTCTTGATTGTACTGTGGAATCTAGACATCCAGGGTGTGCCAAACATCTCCCTTATAGAAAGTTCTGGACCATGTTCTGGAAAGAGGCAGGTTGGGCCTCTTTCAGCAGTTGAGAGCAGGAGGAGCCCCATCATGGGTGGTCAGGGGAGCTTCTGCACCCTGTCTGGGGTGGCTGCCGTTGCCAAGCAGCCTCTGTGTTCACCCACGTCTTGTTCGTCATCTCAGAGATCTCGTTCCGCGTGTGGCAGTGTGGCGGCAGCCTGGAGATCATCCCGTGCAGCCGTGTAGGTCACGTGTTCCGGAAGCAGCACCCCTACACGTTCCCGGGTGGCAGCGGCACTGTCTTTGCGCGGTAAGTGGCAAGAGGCTGAGTGGGAACCAGAACATTGCTGACCACCCTTGAGACAGGACTTGGCCTTGGGAACAGGTATCCTTCACTGGGCGTGTGGTGCATTCACACAACAGAACACCACTCAGCCAGGGAGAGGAGCAAGCCACCAACACGAGCAACAGTGCGGGTGCCTCGCGAGGCATTACGCTGAGTGAAAGAAGCATCTCATCTCCAGAGGTTACATACGTGTTTCCACCTACGTGATGGTCTCAGAAAGACACAACTCCAGTGTGGGGGTCAGACCAGTGGTGGCCAGGGCTTGGGAGGGGGAGTGTGCCAGGGATGTTTGAAGCGGAAGGTGGGACTGCTCTGTCTCCTGACTGTGGTGGTAGTTGCACAGATCTCCATGTGTAGATGTTCTTAGAACTGTACACCCCAAAAAATATCATAGGAAAATATTTTAAATAAGAAAATGTATTATTCGATACCGTTTGAGGTATAGTTAAAAACAATATTGTCTTAGTCCATTTTGTGCTGCTATAACATAATACCACAGACTGGGTAATTTATGATGAACAAAATTCAGTGGCTCATAGTTCTAGAGGCTGGGAAGTCCAATGTCATGGTGCCGACATCTGGTGCGGGCCTTTTTGATACGTCAGCACACGGCGGGAGGGCAAAGAGAGGGCAAGAGGGGGCTGAACTCACCCTTCTATAACACACAGTCCCAGCCAGGAGGGTGATGCCTTCTTGGCCTAATCACCTCTGAAAGGTGTCACCTCTTTATACTGTTGCAATGGCATTTAAATTTTACCATGAGTTTTGGAGGGGACAAATGTTCAAACCATAGCAAATATTAATCAAAAAGACATCATGATACGGAGATGTGATTTATGATAGATAATAGATACATTTTAGTAAACATGAAGATGCCAAATGAAGGGCTTTCCAAAGAAAAAATAGCACATCATTATTCTACCAGACCAAGTTTTTTCCTAGGGAATTCTTTTAGATGCTAACAACAAAAACTTACAACAGTGTTGCAAGTCAGACCTTGGGGTGGTTGCCGTCTGGTAGGGTAGATACTGAAACATACACACAGCTAAATAAGATAATTTCAAACACTAAAAAATGTGAAGAAGATGAAATGCTGTCATGTGGTCGAGCGTGACAGGGGCAGGCAGGGGCAGGCAGGGGGAGGAGTTTGCAGGGTCGAAAGCACACGTGGGGACCATCTGGGGAGCTGGCCTGTGAGGTTAGACCTGAAAGGTGGGGAGGAGGTTGCCGTGGGACCCAAGGGACCAGGCTCCCTGCAGGAGGAACAGGTCCAGGCTGCTGAGACAAGGGTTGAGAAGCAGAAGGAAGCCAGGGGTTGCTGGAGCATGCAGAGTGACAGAGACAGTGGATGGGGCAGCAGAGCTAGACAGGCCTGGGCTGTACACCTTGGCAGGTCATGGGAAACTTTGGCTGTTGTTCGATGCTGGAGGAAGCCATTGGGGATTTTAAGCAGGTGCCTGCCTTCTCTCTTCTATGCTTCGGAAAGGTCCTTCCGGCTGCTAGGTGGAGGGTGGCAAGGAGGTGACACCACGGTGTAACGATGTCCCCTCTGCTGTGGGTGCCGGAGGTGGGGGAGGGAAGCCCGTGAGCCCTGTTGCAGTAGCCCAGGCCAGAGATGAGAGGCAGCCAGGTACCTCGTAACGATGTCCTTTCAGCGACACTGGTAAGATTATGATACCGTGTTTCCACTGTACCTTTTCTGCGTCTCAGTATGTTTAGTTACGCAAATACATTCCACTGTGTTACGATTGCCTGCAGGATTCAGCACAGTCACACGCTGTGCAGGTGTGTGGCCTCCGAGCCATAGGCTGTCCCTATGGCCGAGGGGTGCAGCAGGCTCTGCCATCTAAGTTTGTGCCAGTAACTCTGTGACGGCCACACAGTGCAAAATCGCCCAACAACGCACTTCTCAGAACGTATCCCCCACGTTAAGCGACGTGTGACGGTACCTGGAGCAGGTGTGCGGCCGCGGAGATGGGGCAGGTCTGGCTCTGTCGTGAGGCAGGCAGTGTTTGCCAACGAGGGGGCAGAGACGGGGAGGCAGAGCAAGAAGCTAAGTGTCGTGCAGAGTGTCGTGCTCACCTGTGCTGACATGCTGCCCCTGCTGAGATAGAAAAGGGGGTGGGGTGCACTGGGGACCACCGTCTTGTCTTCTATATAGCATTTTTTTAACTTTTATTAAGTACAAATTACACAGTACAAGTGTTGCACAGAAGTCGTGTTTTTAGCATAGAGAATCTAATTCCTGAGGAAACCTTGGCAGAAGCCAAAATAACAGTGCTTCTGACCAAATTACCTTCCCTCAACCAGTGTATGTTTGCACAAATGTCTAAGCTTTAAAGCTTCATTTTTGCTCGCTTATTAAAAACAAAATATGATCTCACACAACAAGCTTTACAAAGCCAAACACACACTTGATAACACGTGCTTTTTCCCTGGGGCAACAGGAGAGCCTTTCCAGAAAGCTCTTCTACAAACAGAGCAAATTCCCCAGATCAAAGCCATTGATAACCACCAGCACCAGTGGGATCCCAGAAAACGAGATGTTAAAATACACAGGACGTTGTTTTCTTTGTTAGAAGAGAAGCATTTTCAGTTGTGTTTCGCAGCCCGGGAGCCTCTGTCTTAGAGAAGAGGAGAAGAAATGACCCAGGGTGTCAGCGCTGGGGGCAGCCTGGGCCTGTCGCAAGAGGCGGCTGACGGCCATCAGCAAGGTGGCCCTGCGTCTCTACTGACTCATCTCAAAGATAAAGGGCTGGCATCATAGGCCCATATTTCTGGCTCCAGGTTCTCTTAATTTCCTACAAAGGTTGAGCATCTTTTATATGAAATGCTTGGGACCAGAAGTATTTTGGATTTTTGGCATCTGAAATTTTTGCATATACTGTATATAGTGAGATATCTTGGGGATGGGACCCAATTCTAAATGTGAAATTCATTTGTGTTTTATATACACCTTATACGTATAGGCTGAAGGTAATTGTATGCAATGCTTTTAATAATTTTGTGCATGAAACAAAATTTGTGTATATTGAGCCATCAGAAGGCAAAGGTGTTACTATCTCATGTCAGTGCTCAAAAAGTTTTGGATTTTGGAGCATTTCAGGTTTCAGATTTTTACATTAGGGATGCTGAACCTGTAAAATGTGACATTAAATGTTTTAAGTACTATCTAAATACCTGCAAAAGCAATGGAGGCCTGGGTAAAAGTGCCACTGTATCTGTAGCACCTGAAAGACAGTTGGTGTTATGATAGGTATCGAATAAATACCCAGATGAACCAATAAATAAATGAATGAAAGGAACTAGCCCCGAGTATCACATGAAGGTCATTCTTCAAGGCTACCTAGATATCGTTTTTTATTAAAACGGATTGCTTTGCATTTAGGAATTAAGAAAGTACTTAATCACTTAAGGATTTAAGTGATTTTAGAACATTGTGATTAGAATTCATAAGAGCCTTTAGGGTTGAAAGGGACATAGGACATCCTTGAATCTCAGAGTCTTTCATTTTCCTCATGGGGCAATCCAGTTGCCAGAAGGCTGAAGTCACACCTCTGGGGAGGTTAAGGCATAGCTCGCTTAGCAAGACCCCCAAATCCCACTAGGAATATTTCATGGCTTTCCCGAGAAGTAATACTTTTATGATCCAGTATCACCCAGCACTTATGTACTTGTTGTGTGTGTGTAACTTTTCTTTTTTACAGAGAGATTGTAAAAAATACTCTCGTCACCAAACCAAACTGTACCATAGCACTCTTCTAATTTGGTGAATCAGTGTCTCAATCAGTATCTATCTCTGTCTCCCTCTCCTGCTTCCACACACGTGCCATTCTACAATCCATTTTATTGTCACACGAGTCCAGAACCTCATTCATGTCAACACATAGGATGTAGGATGTACACCTGTGTTTTTAGTGGTCATGGAATATTCCATTTATGTAATCACTTCCCTATATTTGGTCATACAGTTGTGGGGGTTTTTGCCATTATTTTAACTGTGACTCTTGCTGTTTGTCCATCTGTGCGCGGTGAAAGACCAGAAAGCAGTTCTGAGGGTTCGGTAAGCATCGCCGAGCACCAGCCCCCCACAGATCCAGCCTGGGGTGCTGAGCGGGGTGGCCTCCCCTCTGCTCCGTGCCTCAGGTCCCAGCTGGAGCTGCCGCACACCTGCAGGGACCTTCCTCGTTCACACTCCCAGCACACAGGTGCAGATGGTGTGGTGCTGACAAAAAGAAAGCGAATCCCACCTCAAGAAGATTTATTTTGTTTCTAGCAACACCCGCCGGGCAGCAGAGGTCTGGATGGATGAATACAAAAATTTCTATTACGCGGCAGTGCCTTCTGCCAGAAACGTTCCTTATGGGAAGTAAGTGTTCGTTCTGCCTTCTCGTGCCCTCGGGGACCCTGTGGTGGGGGCGGGGGGCAGTGGTGACAACAGCTGCCCAGTTGTCAACAGGGTCTTCTGCTCGATGCCAGGTGGGCTCGTGGGCACAGGAACCTGGGCCATCCACGTTACACACCTGCCCCAACCCCTGTTCTCGTAGGCAGATTTTCCTTTTTGATGTAGAGAGCCTGTCCGTTCTTAAAATTTATGAAAGAATCTTATTTCCCTCTTCTCCAGTATTCAGAGCAGATTGGAGCTTCGGAAGAAACTTAACTGCAAGCCTTTCAAATGGTACCTTGAAAATGTCTATCCGGAGTTAAGGTCAGTCCCCAGGGATCTGGGCTTTCACCGTGTAAGGGCTCAGAAGCAAATAAGCTCAGAGAGGAGCAGAGGCTTCGAGAGGGGAAGTGGAAGTCGCACTGCAGGCGACCAGTGAGAGCTCATGTCCTCCCCCCTGCAGTCCCCAAGCACCCTGAGAACGTGCTTCCGAGCAGCTCTGTCCCTGCAGAGTCACCCTCCCCTTCTGCACGGCCTTGGAAACAATCCAAGACATCACCTCATGTTATCTTGTTCTTCCACCTTCATTCATTGGTAAGATGACAGGCCGGGTGAGCCTGGGGACCTGTGTCTCACGGGCTTCCGGAGTGGCCAGAGAAGCAGTCCCCAGCCTCCCTGAGTGAGTGCCCTGTGCCACCTGCCCTCCATCCCTCCTGCCTGACTCCTCCGCCCGCCTGCTGCCCTGGTTTGGACACCCTCACTGTGGCCTGTCGGAAGGCAGTGGGGCCAGGGCCGGCTGGGGAAGAGACAGAACAGGACACCAGCCTGTCACTTCCCATTTGACTTTGGCTCGCAGGGTGTTGCTGTCCCTCCCAGGGGGCCAGCAGGTAACGGCCCCCAAAAGAGGCTCAGAGCACAGGGCCCTGACCATGGGTTTCCCTGCTCCAGGCTGGGTTAATCCCACGTGAAATGGGAATAGTGACACCAGATCTTCCATCCTGGAGGATCAGTGATGGCGGAGTACCCTCCCAGCATTATGTCTACACTCGGCCTCACATTTTAAGCTAATGTGAGTTCCTGTCCTGAGGGACCCGCCGATAACCCCGTCAGAAGCCCATAGAGCTGCTGGCCTTCCGGAGCCGTCGGAACTTCATCTTCTTAAAGGGACTGTCAGGCAGGTCGTGCCTTAATGTGGCACATTCCTTATTCTAAATATTCCCAGAGCGTTTTATGGCCACTCATATCTCCAGCACAGTGACTGTGAACGCGAGACTTGCCACCATTATCTTTCTGCTAACGGCCCCTTCAGAGCCCTTGTCACGAAGATTTGTTGGAGAGTTGGGTAATGCTCCTGGCTGCCACTGTTCACTCACTTAACTCCAGGGAACTGTTTCCTCCGCTTTCAAAAAATATGCGAGACACCGGGCACCCACACCCCGAGGGAAGGCGGGGAGAACACGGCATCCTCCTGCCTCTGATTCCCTCTGTGCAGGGCGACTTTTGCTGGGGATTAAGAGCAGCGATGGTCAGCAGTGGGCAGCCCCTGGCCGTCGTCTCTCCTCCTACAGTGGATTTTAGCCCCGTGAATGTCCTGACTTTGCTTTTGCTGTCAGAGTCCCCTGTGACTTGGTAGATGAGGGTGTCAGACAGAGCGACGTTAAACGCATAGTTTCTTGCTGAGGTTGCCGATGATTTGGGGTGATGCCAGGCCCTGTACCCAGTTAAGACCACGTCTAAGGCACTTGGCACCACGCCGGCTGGTTTCCCTGTCTGTGCAGGGCAAGGCAGGCACCAGCGTCACATTTTTATTGTGTCTTTAATAATTGCTCCCATTTACTGAGTGCTTCCTCTGGGCCAGCCACTGGGCTAAATGCCACACTTGATCTTAGCCAAAAGGCCAAGAAGCAATTGAGCTGAGTGCTTCATGTGACATGTTTTATGTAATACTTGCAGCAGGCCTCTTCCATGGGCATTGTGGAAAAGAGCAGATTGAGGTTCAGAGACAGTGAGTCTTGCCTAAGGGATCTCACGGGCAGCACCTGGCAAAGGTGGGGCTGAGGTCCAGGGCCGATTCCGAAGCGTGAGCCCCTCACTTTGTGTTTATCAAGCCACCTGCCAGATCCACTCATTTTTTTCCCTTGACTGGGTGAAGGTCAGATCCCAAGTCTGTTGGAAAGTTCGAGGCAACGGGATCTGACCACACTGATTGATCTTTCTAAATGACTTCCAATAAGACTAACATTAAAGAGTATCAATCAAATGCTTTTCTACAGAAAATTTCCTTCCTAAGGCAGAATGTAAAGAATGTGTCTCCAGCTTAAAATCTGAAAGACTTAGACATCCAGGCCAGGAGAAGTGTGCAGCTGACACACCCTGCCTACAGTGGGGAGGGACATGAAGATACCACCTGTGTGCAGGTGTCCCTGAGCAGAGGGGTAGGTGGCCAGTTGCAAGTGACCGTGTAGAATTAAGCAGGTGATTCTCATGTTGCTTTTCAGGGTTCCAGACCACCAGGATATAGCTTTCGGGGCCTTGCAGCAGGGAACCAACTGCCTCGACACTTTGGGACATTTTGCTGACGGTGTGGTTGGAGTTTATGAATGTCACAATGCTGGGGGAAACCAGGTATGTGTATGGGTGAACTTGATCACCTGCAGGCCCGGAGAGAGCAGGGATGGGATCCCGAGGGCAGAATTCCTGGCTGCCACCTTTCTCCTGTGATGGGAGCTGTTTGGGATGAAGCTCCTGGTTCCTGCTGGTCACAGCATCTTTGGTCACCAGGCTCAGGGACAGATGGATCGAGCCCGTCACCAGCTTCAAGCCAGGTGATACAGTGGCAAGGGGCACACTGGTCAAGGTTGACAGTTGCAGGGCTGGTGGCCTTAGTCTTCTTCCTGCCACCCCTGTCCTCCCTGCCACATGCACTGCCCCCACCACGGCTCCAGTTCTGTACCTGCATCTGCGTCTGGCCTGACTGTGACATGAACACCTGCCTAGTGTCCCCAGTAATAGATGCTTAACTGGGGGTACTGGGCGGCTGCTGGTTATTGGCGTCCGTTGCCTGTTAGATAATTACAGCTTAAGATATAAAGCATTAATTATGAATTGCTTCAGTGTGTGTACGCCCTTTCCTATGGAGGCATAAGATCCCACCACCTCCCATCGCAGGAAGGAGGGACGGAGTGCAGGTTCGACGGGCCCGGCGGTGCCCTGCACGTCCCACAGCAGTTTTCCCGTGGGACGATAGTCAGGAGTGGGTGGCATATGCACTTTATGCACAGAAAGGCGTGGGCACTGCTGTGTTCTCCTATCCCCCTGCCCCTGTTCTTGAAAACCTGCCTGGCACCAAGAGGGCATGCAGTTAAAAGAAAAAGCAACCAGACCGATTAACTCAGCGTATGTGTCCCAAATTCATGGATCCCGTAACTTTTCTTTGACTAGAAGTGTGTTTGAAAGGGGCACCTGCTTTTATGTAAAGTTGGCTGTTCCAAATCCCCCCCCGTAAGTGTCCAGACAGACCACGATCCCCAAACACGTTGGCTCCTTTCTTGACTTGCCTATGTAGTTTTGGCGGTTGCCTAGAGCAGCCAGGACATCCTAAGTTAGACCGGAAAGGGGAACCTGCCTACCTCAGGGCTTGCCAGGGCCAGTCCCCATCTGGCACAGGGCATGGGGCGTGGGGCAAGTGTCCAGGGCCTGGCCCAGCTCCTCCCACCCGGCATGTGTGATGTTCCCAGGCCCTCACCTGTGTCTCAGCCTCGGGGGCCAGAGGATACACCCAGGGAACAGGCCACAGGCATTGGGGGAGCACACACACCAGCATTCCCGCATAGCCAGTTCATAGTTTTAAATATTTAGCCCTGTGACACAGGAGCTCCTGTGTGTCCTCTTGTTCCAGGCTCTAGAGGTGTCAGGAGTGGCCTGGAGGGAGGACCCCACAGTGAGGGAGGGAGCGGTGGGGAGGGGAGGGCGGTACAGAGAGAGAGAGAGAGAATGCAGGGGAAGGGGCAGAGCCGACTGGCATTTGCTGGGTGGGCAGCGGTGGAGGCGACCCGGGCCGTCCCCCCCCACACACACATGTGTTTCTGTGTCCTTGACAGCCCTTCAGTCCAAGGCGCTGACCTTCAGTGTAGTTGTCATTTACTGCTGGCAGACTGGGAGGCCTGAGTGACACCCTCAGAGTCTCAGGTCATCGGTGGCCGTTGCAGGGCCGCACATGCTATGGTCACCCCTACTCGGTGCAGATGTGATTGGAGGAAGCCATGTGGTGAGCTCTGTTCCTGCCACACGGGTCATACGTGTGTTTCTTCTGTGCTCTGG
Source organism: Mirza zaza (assembly GCA_008750895.1). Classification (NCBI taxonomy): domain Eukaryota; kingdom Metazoa; phylum Chordata; class Mammalia; order Primates; family Cheirogaleidae; genus Mirza; species Mirza zaza. Next base: position 46,407 of record VSMD01054077.1, on the reverse strand, counting down.
GCTTCAGCGTTGCGGTGGGGAAAGCAGTGGTCAGAGGGAGAGATTTTCCATACATTTCCATCTGTAACTGCAATGAAAATCAACTGAAATGCCCTGAGAAAAGGGAAGCTCCAGGAGGAAGAAGGAAACAGCGGATTTCAGTCGCAGGAAGCTGGGTTTAATCTGAGTCAGAACGCCAACTCTTCAAGGCTTAGCACAGCGTCAATGCGGATCTCACCAATGCAGAAATTAGGGTAATTGATTTGGGGGAGCTGGGTGAAGCCCACCTTTAGTCTGTGGACAACAAAACAGGAGGTGCCAACCCACGTTCTGCACTGTCTGGGTTTCAGGATTTCTGTTACCCTCCGTGGGGCTCAGATCCACGTTTAGTCGCCGGGGTCCCCTCTGTGACATCCTCAACGTTCTGGTGACCCTGTGTGCATCGGAGGGCTCAGTCCTTCCTGTCTCAGCGGCTCCGCTGGAAAGTGACATGTCTTGCACCGAAGAACATTTAAACGGAAGCATGTCCAGGCTCGTCCTGAAGGACTTCCTGGTCAGCATCAGCTTAAGTCTTCCCTGGGCTCTGTGACCGGCTCGGCCCCACTCGCTGTCACACGTTAAGTTTCCGTGTGGCCAATGGCACAAGACGGAGAGCCCGGCCTGTGGCGGCAGCTCGGCAGTGAAGATGGAGACTTTGCCCGCAGCCTCCCAGGAAGAAGCCTGTGTCTGCGGCCCTGGCTCCCCAGGCCCTGCCTAGCAGGGGGTCTCCGGGAGCTCTTCCCTGCGCCGTGGGGGTGCTGAGCAGGGGGCTGTGCTGAGGGGTGGCATAGCCCTGATCTTGGTGTGACATCAGCTCGTCTGCCTCTCGCAGACCCCAGGGGTCAGCCCAGGGCTGTTGAGGAAGAGACAAGATCAGAGCTGCTGAGCGCTTCCCTTCACTTGGGTTGTGCTTTTCCCGTTTGCTCTTGTGCAGCCGTTACTGTTATCATTCGGGGGCCTTCCCTCCCTTTCTGGCAAATACTGCTGCCTGCCTGCCTTACCTCATTCCCTGCCCACTCAGTCCCCCTGCACGGACCGCACTCTGGAGTTGCCCGGAGAGCCTTACAAAAGACTGATGCCAGCTTCCACGCCCAGCTAGGGTTAGAGGACACCAGGTCTTTAAAGTGCTCCCAAGTAATCCTAAACGCAGAGCTAAGCTGGGAGGGTTTTCTAGCAGGAGAGACGGCCATGTCGGCAGGTGCGATGAGGGGCAGCATGATGTCGTGATGTCCTTACCCACTCACCTGGGAACACCGTGCTCCAGGGACCAGTCTGAGGCAGCAAGCGCTGTCTCATCAGCGCTGTCCAGTACAGCCGCGTGCTGTGATGTTGGAGTTTGGTGCCATTCAGTACAGCAGCCGCATGTGCTTACTGAGCACTTGCAATAGGACTAGTGTGTATTAAATTTTTGATCTCATTTAATTTTAATGAATTTGAATTTAAATAGCCACATGTGGCCAGCGTATTAGAGAGTGCAGTCCCACAGGGGACAGGAAGCCAGAGGTGGTGCTCGATGCTGTTCTGATGTTCCAGGTCATAAACCCACCATGAGTAAGTCCTCCCTGGACCCATAGGACATGCCGCTTTTTTGGGTAGTGTGCCACGAGGATGCAAAAGGAGAGGGCAAATAACGTTTCCTAACTGAAAATAGGGCACGGTGCTTTGGAAGAGTGAGGTTTTTATCTGGTTTCCGGCGGAGCTCCCGCAGACACACAGGAAATGGAAAAATTAATGGCCTTGCTTTTTAAGAGTGGCAGCTCAAAAAAGCATTCCTTAAATATTTATGAACTTTGCTTTACAAATTCAGATAATTGAAATGCAACAGAAGAACAAAGCAGCAACTAGCTCCGTTGTTTGCATAGCTGAATTAGTTTTTCTGGAATTCTGTGTAAAGTCCGCTTTAAAATAATTAAGCACACAATAGCAAGAAGGTGGCAGAAACGTTCAGACATCATCTTCAACCGGGTGTCAGCAAAACTTCCAACGTTTCCCAATTCCTGTCACCAAGGATAGCCTAGTACCTTCTCCATACCAGCATCGTCCCACCTGGAACCACCCTCTTTTTTCTTAGAGACGGGGTCTCACTCTATCACCTAGGCTGGAGTGCTCACTGCAACCTCAAACTCCTGGGCTCTGGTGATCCTCCTGCTGCAGCCTCCCTAGTAGCTAGGAGTATAGGTATGTGCCACCAGGGCCAGCTTTTTTTTTTTTCATAGAGATGGGGTCTCGCTATGTTGCCCATGCTGGTCTTGAACTTCTTGCCTAAAGTGATCCTCCCACCTCAGCCTCCCAGAGTGCTGGGATTACAGGAGTGTGATCAACCATGCCCAGCCCTACTCCCCTCTTAAGCGTGAGTGGGTATCTCCGTGTGCTGTAGTTTCACATGCACTGGCAGTGTAAATGAGTTAAAAAGAGATAAGGGTGTACTTTTTCCTGAACCTTTTCCTCCTGAATGCCATCTGTATACAGGAAAGCACACACAGCTTCCTCTCTCTGCTCAATACTTCCAACACTTCTACAGCCAGATAAATAGGAGAAAACAAACTGGCCTTCCTGTTTTATATCCTCACAAAACTTTCAGCTTCTGATACCAGATGTGTGGGCTTTTCCCCCCCACACCAAGCAATCCTCCAGTTCTCTGCAGACACTAACTGGGTGTCGCACGATTCAGTTCAGTCCTGACACTGTCCGCCTGGAGTTAGCTACGGGCTCAGTCCCATGACGCTCCTTTGGGCTCAGTCGTTTGTGAGAACAGTTCACAGAACTCGGGGAAGCAGTTTACGCACTGGATTACCTGTGCGCTATGGAAGGACACCACTCAGGAGCAGGCAGGTGGCAGAGGTGCGTACTGCAGGGTGCGGGCGTAGGGTTCGGTGACAGAACGTGCACGCCCTCTCCTGGTGCACTGCCCCCCAGCACCTCTGTGTGTTGTGCAACCCGCAAGCCCTTCAAGTCCTGCGGTGCAGATTCCTACAGAGGCTTCATCCCTCGGGCTTGATCGATTACAGACTCAGTCTCCAGCCCTCGCCCCTTCCCGGAGGATGAAGTCGGGGTAGGACTGACTGTTCCAAACTTCCAATCATGGCTTGGTCTTTCCGGCGACCACCCCAGTGCAGGAGCCCACCGAGACTCGCCTTGTTAGAACAAAAGGCTCTCCTATCACACAAGAAATTCCAAGGAGCTAGCAGCTCCATGTCCTCAAAGACCTAACGCTAGAGCAGAAGGTGCTCCTAACATCCTGGTGGCTCAGGAAATGACAAGAGTTTTAGGAGCCTCGTAATTGTGCCCTGAAACCAGGGCAGAGACCAGATATGTAATTTTATTATGTCACACCGCCCTAAAGTATGGGTGACGTTGAGTGGCAGTTGGTGCTTTGGAAGAGCCCGCTGTAACTCACCAGCTGTGTGGAATGACAGCGTGTCGCACGTGGGAATTTGACTGTGGGAGTTGGGTGGCCTTTCCCAGCGAGGGCGACGGGGCAGATAAGGAAGGTGCTCTGTGTGTGAGCATGTTTAGGGCACTGCAGTGCACAGGCCAAGCAGGTTTTTCTACTCTAGGACTTTTCACAGGCTTTAAGTAGGCTGCAGGTGCATTTTAAAGACAGAAACATGGCACAGATTCCACTTTTTCCCAAATTTATTTGACCTAGAACCAGTTTTTCATAGAATTCCTCCCGGAGTGAGATTTGAGAAACACTAATTAAAAGGTGAGAAAGAGGAAGCCCAGGGAGGGAAGAGACTTGTGCAGTTGTCCCTCCCTGCAAGGGGAGGAAGTCGAGAGGCGAAGGTCACTTCACCGAGTGCTAGACAGGCCGCCTGTGCCTCTGCGTCTTCTCCGAGGGGCCCTCCAAGAGCCAGAGACACGCATCCCGCCCATGGTCATGTGAGGTCTCGACACTGCCATCTTCAGGGTTTAATGTTCTTCTAATAGCCGACCACCTGTTCCAGTGTGGTTTAGGTACTGGAGAATGAGGCTCCTCTAAAGATTGTGTTTCCCTGTCCTTAATGCTGTCCCCTGAGAACAGGGAAAAGAAAAACAATGTCTTCATGGCACGTGATGGTGCCTGAAGTTACAGAACATATGCATTTGTGTGTCACTCGTTTTCCCCACTAGAAAGTGAGCCCAGCGCCATGAGAGCACCTGGGTGGTGCAGGTGTGCAGCAGGTGGTCACTGGACGAACGAACGTGCGGGCGGGGGCAGGGAGAGGGGGTGGGGCGTCTTGCCTGCGCTTAGAGCAGAAAGGGGACGGATGTGGTCAGGGTGTCCCTGTGGGATGCTGAGTTGGAAGGGGCCTGGCTGCTTCTAGACCCTAAAGGGCTTACGTGGGTGTTCATCCCTTGGCGGGGTCAAGCTGGAGCGTGATGGTTGGAAGCGTCACCTTCCTGTCCCCACCGTGGTCCTGCCCAGGCCAGGCTCTGTCCTTCTCTGCCACCTGTGGCCACACTCACCCTCTTCTCTGTTGTGGGGTTTCCTGCTGCTTCAGATGGTCCTTTTTAGTGTTCAGAATGGTTGTCCTGTCAACCCAGTTTCAGCCCTGAACTGTGTACACGTGTGTGTGTCTATACACATACATATATGTGTGTGTTGGTGCTTTTTAGAATCATAAGTGAGTTATTGAAACACTCACTGGCTCAGATTTCTTATCTATGAAATGAGAACAGTAATAGTCCCCTATGGGACTGTCCCCTATGGGGCTGTCATATAAAGGGCTTAACATAGTGCTCGGCATGTAGCACCCAGTTCAGTTAAGCTGTAGTCTTCGTGTGTATGTAAATACATAGATCCATTCCTCCAGTTTTCAGAGAGCTTCATGAATATCCGTAGATCAACTTTGCACTCAATTATGAGGCTGTGTACTCTGTATTTTGCTCAAGTTTGCAAATTAAATGTGCCATTTATAAATTTTGCATATTACAATCCCTATTCGTAAGTGCTGTTCCAACCCGTGCCACATGGGGCCAGAGCTCTTCCACAGCAATGTGGGTGGACCAGTTGCCCCTGACTGCCTTGTGGACAACCAGAGTCTGAACTGCAGTTTCTATAGCTCACAGTTAGTTGTAGGAAAATGGACAGGGCGTTCTCGCTTGCATTTTGGGCTAAAATAGTACCATTCATCTTAGTTACTAACGTTCTCAAAGCATTTTTGCACCTCAGATGGCCAGCTAGCGCTCAACTGTGAGGTTCCCCCAAAATCCCCCATGCTGTAGATTTGTCCTTAGGCAAGAAGTCACTTGTCAGTTCTGAGTTGGCTCAAGAGTTCTGGATTGCTCTCCAACGTGACATCTCCCTTCTGGAACCCCTGCTGATGGCCCATCCTTCCTTTCACGGCCCACGCGTGGCCTGCCTTTGACTTCTCGTTTTGTGTTCCAGGAATGGGCCTTGACGAAGGAGAAGTCGGTGAAGCACATCGACTTGTGCCTTACTGTGGTGGACCGGGCGCCGGGCTCTCTCATAAAGCTTCAGGGCTGCCGAGAGAATGACAGCAGACAGGTATGGTCCTCAGGCACGTGTGGACGCCCTTGCTCAGCTCAGACCAGGGCGGTGTCTGTCCCGATTTGCCCCTGGCAGCATTGATTACAGCGAGCACTTGGCATTTATTTGCATCGCTGTCTGCATGTCTAGCTGTCTGTCGGACTTAAGCCTAGGCCTAACGCTGCTTATTTCTGGTTACATTCTCACTCTCCTCCTCATGCCACTGCATATTTTAAGGAGAAATTACATGTTTTGCTTTATTCGTGACATATTTTTAAATATGTTACAGAAATTCTAAATGTTTAAAGTTCAAAGGGATGAGACTTTATACAGATACATACATGCCAGTATACATAGCTGTCCTTTATGTATAAAGTATGTATAGCTATCCAACAGTTCAGAACATACTTCATGCCTTGTAAGCTGGTTTTCTGTGACATAGTCGCTGATGGAAACTTGTAGTCACACCCCGTCTCGAGCCACAGGAGAGCGGCGTCAGGCATAGAAACGCAAGCACAGAAGGAGCTCTCAGCGCACCCTGTATGGAGTGCAGGCTCCCTCCTTAGGAAATGGATGGGGTATGGGGAAACTGAGGCACAGAGCCTACTGGAGCCAAGAGCCTAAACAGGCTTCCAACACTTAATTTCACAAAAAGGGAAGCTGAGGCCCAGTCAGTCAGTGCCTTCCCCTAAAGTCACCTGGGAGCAGCGAGGCCAGGCCTGTGACCCCAGTCGCCAGGGAGATGCTTGCCCAGGGCCGTCTCGTGTCTGTCCATCTCCAGATCCCACACCTATCTCGGGCGCCCTCCTTCCCTGCTCTGCAGAAGCCCTGCCGTTTTGGTGGTGGGGGCTCCAGGCTCACTGTCAGCGTCTCTGCATGTGTGTCATGTTGGTCATGCCATTTTGTGACTTGCTTCATAGTGAGGAAGAGAGTGGCTATTAAACGAGGGAAGGTCACCGTCCCTTGGACCCAAACCACCTAGAAGTTGGCCAGGCTGGCATCTGCTGAGCCAAGCATGTGGCATTTCCCTGTTATGTGACAGGGCAGTGATATCTTTGGCTGGAAAGAAATGATAGAGCGATGACTTCAGCTGGTCTCCATACCTTTTTAAAAAACAAACTGATACTTTAATGTGGCTTTATTTCAAGAGTTGACAGGTGGTTCCTGCTCCAATCCCAGTTTATGGGAACCATAACTGACATCCCTAAAGCCTTTGTGAGATGTAAAGAGACCTATAAACAATGAGCTTTTCTAGATTCATGGTATATGTAAGTGAGGATCTGTTAAGTTTTAAACCCCAAGATGTGGCCTGTCATAGCGGATGTGGGTGGAGTTGAGTCTGGCCACCTCACAACCTGCCGCACCTCACGGTGACCCATCAAACAGATGGGTCGGAGCCCATGAGGCTGCCTTCCAGAGACAGAGTGCGGGTTGGTTATTTTTTTTTAAGGTTCTACATTTAGTTGATGCTTTGACACGTGACAGGCAGTGTCCCTCCAGCCTCCAGTGGCCAGAATGGGGTTCCATCCATCACACATTCTCCGTTGAGAAGAGTCCAGCTTCTCAGAATGACATGGCAGCCTCAATACACACTTTACATGACAATGCAGGAAAACAGCATGAGGATGACTGGCGGGAGCCAGGAAGCCTGAAATGAGTGAGGAGGTCGTGAGCACTTAGCGAGAGCCTCCCCCAGCCCACCTGACTGCAGGGACTTGCCCTGTTGGCAGGACTCCAGGTGGTGGCAGGGCCCGGGCGTGTGGAAGGTCAGGTCCCTGTGCCCTGGGTTCTTCCCACCTCACCCCTTTGCCCCTCGAGTGGAGGCTCCTTAGCAAACGTCACCTCAGAGCCAGGCCGCCTTGCCAGTGGGGGCGTCTGGTTTCCGGGCACGTGTGTGTGTTCCTGTGATGTGTGCGTTTGCAGAGTCCAAGGGGAAAGGGAAGCTGGAGTGAGAAAATTGAATTCCACAGTGTCAAAAGGATTTGCAAAAATACTTATGTGAAGGAGCTTTAGTGCACACAGCGTAAAAAATTAATTAGAACCATAGACGACTGCATTATTGAAGGGAGAGCTTTTGGGAGGAAAAACAGTGTTTCCCTTTTTTTTCTTCTTCTTCTTAAAAATAAACATTGGAGATTTTAAAATGGGGATATTTGTATGACTAAACAACAGGGCGTGGGGTCCTCAGATTTCCCTCTGGCTTGGTGGGTGGGATGTGGTGGGGGGTGGGGTTGAGTCTGGCTGTGGGTTTGGTTGGAGTGTGTGTTGGTTTGGTGCACCCGCGCTTTACAAGGGGCACGTTCAGAGCTCAGGGGGAACGTCCCCACCCCCTGCCAGGCGGAACAATGAGGGGCTCCAGGGCGGCAGAGACAGGTTTCTCATGCCCACCCAGGAGCCCATGAGCTCTCAGAAGACAGACGATACAGGAGGAGGTTCCTCAGCATGGTGGTACCCTCTTCTCAGTGTCACTTTCCCTGTCAGTTGGCTAAACGCTGCTCTGCTAAGGACAGAGCCCAAGTGGGAACCGGGAGGTGCCCAGGCCAAGACCTCCGGGAGGGCTGCTCCCAACTGCGGGGACAGGCAGGGCCCTCAGAGCCAGCACGCCGTCCTGTGGCTGCTTTCTTGGGCTGGAACGTCACGGGATCAGGCTCTCTTGTGAATGACGCAAAATCCCCACATCAAGTCCAGAGCACGGGGGCTTGGAGCAGGGGACACCCAATGGGGCAGAGGGGAGGTTCTGAGTTTCCAGCCGAGATAGAAAACACATTTCCTGCCTGGGCCCCAACAGCACCTACGGCTGATTTGTCGCAGGGCTGTTGCAGACTCCCCTCCCTATGCTCAGAGGCCAAAAAGGAAAAAAACTAATTTGTTTGATTTCAATGCAGCCAGAAGACCCTGGGAACGGATCTGGTCTGTACTGTTTTGTTTGTGTCTACACTGTCTAAGGTACCCCCTGTCTTTTGCAGAAATGGGAGCAGATCGAGGGCAACTCCAAGCTGCGGCACGTGGGCAGCAACCTGTGCCTGGACAGCCGCGCGGCCAAGAGCGGTGGCCTGAGCGTGGAGGTGTGCGGCCCGGCGCTGTCGCAGCAGTGGAAGTTCTCGCTCAACCTGCAGCCGTAGGCGGCCAGGGGGGCCCCTGCCACCTTGCCTCCCGTGCCACGCAGCGGAGTTCGGTGATCACATTATCGATTATGTTTCTTAAACTTTCCGCGAAACTATATACCTCAGTATTCCATCATGGTCTGAAAGTCGGAGAACTTAAGCAAGGCACGAGGGGGCCGTGCAGACACAGCAGCGGCGAGAGACGCGGCCAGGGTCCCTTCCTGCAGCTGGAGCCGCCCCCTGCTCCCGGCTCCCGCCTCCCGCCAGCCCGCAGCTGAGCGGCGTGCCCGCCGTGGCCGTGGCCGTGGGACGGCAGAGAAGCCATGGAAGGCCGTGCGTGTCGGAGGACGGGGGGCCGAGACGGGGCGCGAGTGCCCTGCCGTCGCAGCGAGGAGAACTCTTTCGAAATCTCCGTTTTCGATCCCATCGATATCGTGTCTGGTTTCCAGAAAGCGGAATCGCGTCATGTTGCAGGTTTACGTTGGTAGCGCCTTTTGCTCTGCTCCTCCGTCCCCAGCCGTCGTCCTGGCCCAGACTGCCCCCTCCCACCCGATGTCCCTGCTCTATTTGAACATGAACTTTTCTATGGTGGGACACTAAATATAAATCTATATAAAGAAAGAATGTACGGTCAGTTCCCTGTGGTTTCTGTAGGTCGCCATCATCGTGCTGTTCCCCGCACGGCAGCGCACGCCGGCCGGGGGGCCGGAGCCACCTCCGTCCCCATTTGGGGCAGTCCCTGCCGTGTGTGGGAATCCACTCTGTGCTTCTGGTATCTGCAAACCTGGATGGGTTTCTTATTTTGACAGATGTTGCTTTGGGTCTTTTTTACATAAAATTTCTTTTCTCCAAGGAATAGAAAAGCAACCCCACAGCTCCTAGGACACGCACGCTGGTGGCACCACCGCCGCCCTGTGACCGGGCAGACCCGTGACGCTGTCACACGCTGGTACGGGCGAACCGTGATCTGAGCCCCACACGTCGGGCTTCACGCTGGACTGAGCCGCCGGTGGAGAGGTGGTGGGGCCTGTCGGCCTGAGGACAGGCCGGGCGCACAGCCCCCGTGCCACTGGCGTCCTGGTGTGCTCCACCCGGGCATCAAGTGCTGCCTCACCGCCCCCACGCGCCCTCCTGGGCCCCTCCTGGTGAAAGTGACTGCTCTCGGGGACTCTGGGTAAAGGCTTAGGAAGGGTCAGGAGCAGACAGTGCCTGCTTGTGGACACCAAGGATTCGGGGCAGGAGGCAGGAGCCCTGTGCTCCTGGATAAACCACAGTTGTGAACTAAAAGTCCTAACAGGAGGAGATGCTGGGTGCATGATGCTCTGGAATGTTCTTCCAGAGCCCCTCTTGCCTCTGCAGCATCCCAACACGCAAGGGCAGGCCAGCCCCAGCCCTCTGCCTAATGGCTCCTCTGTCATTCCCATGGTCACTGCTCTGCTTCCTTCTGCACTCCCCCATCACCCCTGCGCACCCCCTCACACACACACACATGCTCAGTCTCAAATAGGCCTGGCACCATAAACGCACATCTTTAGCCCCTCCGCGGGGACCTTGGAGGCCATGCAGTTAGAAGTGGCTGCGGAAGATTCTGCTAATGCCACCCTCTTTCCCACCTGTTTCATGTAGGAAAAGGACCATTGTTGGTCCTCCCCGCACCCAGGAGCCTCACGTGTGTACGCCGAAGTACAGAGGCCTGGCTGGGGACTGTCCCATGTCTTCTCCTGTCCTGCCTCCTGCCAGCAACCAGGCGTGTTTCCTGCGGCAGTGAGACCCTAACTCTGCGTGCTTCTGCCTTTTGTGGTGGGCTCTGGGGAGAGTCTAAGCAAAGTCACTCCTAGGGACACGTGCGGGGCGAATGAATGCAGCTACTGTTAGAGGGAAAAAAAAAACCGGTTGATGTCAGACAGATTCAGCATGTTTTAAAATCAAGTTTTTTGATCAATCCTCTGCCCACGCACCTCTCCCACCAACGTTGTGGGAACCTCTGTACCATCAAGGTGTGTCTAGTCAATCCCCATGCTGGCCGTGCCCTTTGGGGTGGCATCCCGCATCCCGTCCCCGAGCTGGGGGACGGTGCGGGCATCGTGAGCGGCATGGGCTGGGGAGGGGCCCCTCGCGGTGAGCTATGTTTACATGACACAGTGTGCCAAAGTGACTTACTGTGGTTGCGTTATTTTGTAGTCATCGGGGACTGCCCCACCTTCCCACTCCTGTTTTTAAAACTAAAAGTTCTTTCCTAAGAGCCCTTCGAGCAAAGCGTGACAAAGTCAGTCGTCTTCTCTGTGGTGGTCTTTCTTATGTCTTCATAAAAGCTAAAATGATGGTATCTGTGAGTATGTTTTGCAAATTCAAAATATAGTTTGGTAATTTTTTTTCCAGTTGATTTTTAAAAAAGAACTGCTGTACAGAGCTTGTACTTTGTCCATTTTATAGATGGAAACCATCCTTGAAAATTGTTTAACTTAAATAAAGAGAAGATACTTTATAGATAATGCCGTGTGGCGGTGGCTGCAGTCTTTCTTGGATTTCGCACGACGGACGGGGGGGTTTGAGAAGGGTGATTATGTCTTGGGGGGGGCTCCTGCTCCATTTCTGTTTCTTGTCACACTTTTTAAATGCATCCGCCACGCATCGCTGCACCCTTTCGTTATTCTTATTTGTAATAATCGTTATCATTTGGGGCGTGTTTATACGATGTGCCAGGCTCCCAGCCAAGCCCTTAAATATTAAACGTTTGCATTTTACAGCCACTAGGGAAGCTAGTGATTGAAGTGGCGACCTGCTCAAGGTCACACTGCTTCTCAGTACCCACCTGGCGTCAGTCCTGGGCACTGGGAACCCAAACCCTAGGCCTCAAGCTAGGAGGCCAAATATTTTTAGAGTTTTTAAAGTATTTAAAATCTATACACTTAGTTACCAGTTACCTGGGGCTCTCTGGTTCCTACCATCTGAGGCTAGCTGAGTTCCCTGAAATACTTTTCTTTTTTCTTTTTGAGACAGAGCCTCACTCTGTTGTCCGGGCTAGAGTGAGTGCCGTGGCGTCAGCCTAGCTCACAGTAACCTCAAACTCGTGGGTTCAAGCAGTCCTCCTGCCTCAGGCTCCTGAGTAGCTGGGACTACAGGCATGTGCCACCATGCCTGGCTAATTTTTTTCTGTATATTTTTAGTTGTCCAGCTAATTTCTTTCTATTTTTAGTAGAGATGGGCTCTCGCTCTTGCTCAGGCTGATCTCGAACTCCTGAGCTTAGAGGATCTGCCCGCCTCAGCCTCTCAGAGTGCTAGGATTACAGGCGTGAGCCACTGCGTCCAGGCCAAATACTTCTTAAGGTACCTGGATTTGAGCAACCACACAAGCGTGTCAAGGAGACATGACAGTGACCAGTTACTTTGCAATTTTGATTGAGAGTGGGCAGGAGTGGAGGGTTCCTAAAAGACTTCCTCAGATGAGTGTTTGGAAACTTCGGGAGACCACCTGTATGCATTCTCTTCCTCCACTATTGGGGCACCAAAAGTTTGGTTCTGCTGCTGAGACACAAAAGCAGCTCTTAGCATGACTTTGTAGCACCCACCAGGGCTCTTCAGGGATCCTGAGTGTGGTTCCTGCTTTGGGAGAAGAGACAGGTTTATTCGTTCGGTAACGATCAATATTTGTTGAGAAACTCTCTTTGTTGCAAGGATAGTCCTGCAGAAGGCCAAGGGCAGGGAAGAAACGTGTTACATGCCAACAAAGGGGACAAACAAAATGCACCAGAGCCCGGAGGGCGTGCATTTGAGCCAGGCCTCAAAGCTTCAGTGAGTGTGGACACAAAAGGGGGGAGTATTCCAGGCCAGGAGGCCGGCAGCCGAGAGGCCAGGCATGTGGGCCAGCAAGGAGCCCTGCCTGAAGGGACAGCCCAGGAGGAGGAGACTGGGCAGGGGAGGGTCCACACAAGGTGCTGGGGAGGGGGGTGATTCGAGTTCTTGACTCTGGAGCATACAGAGCTGGATTTGCAACACTTTTCAGAATAAAATATCTAACCCAACCCAGCTGTTGGATTCTGCAGTATGACTTCACATTTTTTAAAAAAATATTCAGCCAGAAAAATAAAATCTCTTTTCACATTCTCTTCTGTCCATGAACCTATCTAAGAAAAGAAAATTCTCTTCCTAAGAGCCGTTCCATATTTCTCTGCGATTTACTCACAATACAGTGCGTATGTATTTGATCTTGCTGTGAGCGCCTGCAAATAACACACAATGCATGATGTTCCCAAAAGATTGTGTCCCCAGGGCTGCACGGAAGCCATGGGGAACATGCGCTCAGCAGCTACTACTATGGGCGGAGGCCCACGGGGGAAGCCGACTTTGAACCAGATTTTGATGCAGTTGAGACAAGAGCAGATAAAGCAGTAGCAATGGGTTGATTCCCACTCTTGGAATAAAGACTGAGTCTCCAGAAGGCACTGGCCTCTAGAGGTCACACAGAGGCTCACGGGTGGTGGTCACCACAGGGCCAAGGCATGAGAACGAGGAGCAGCTGGTTCGGGCTGGCTGAAGAACTTTCCAGAAGCTACCAGTCCTCTGTGGGAGGTCCCAGCTGTGAGCGTCCGAAGTCCCGCCTCAGTAGAGTTTAAGTTGAAAGAGGTGTGTGTTGCCTCATCGCACAAGAAATCCACAGGTGACGGGACTCCAGGTCAGTCCCGTGGTTTGAAGTTGCTGTCAACTAACTGCTTCCTGCCGGCCCCTGCCCCGGCTCGCCCTCCCACCGTGGTGCAGGTATGTCGGGCATGTGGGGACACGAGGCGTGCGTCCTCCTGCCACTTTGCTTCCCCACTCACGGGGGTGCACCTTTCCCTGCGGCCACGCTCCCCACCCCTCAGACTTCTCAGGCCCCATTGCCCAAGCCAGGGCCTTGGAAAGCTGGGAAGCAGTCACCTCTCGTGTCATGGGAGTAGGATCTGCTGGCAAGGATGACAGGGATGGGACCACAGTGCCCACCACACTTGCCATTGCTGGCAGGATTTGGGCAGCAGCTGGGTGGACACAGGTGGCAGTGTGGTCACAGGATTTCCGTGTCCGGTGAGAGGTGGCCATGGAAACTTCTGAGACCCTTCACCCTGTCTCTGCCCTATGCCAGGGCCTCCTTTGGCATGTGCCGGCAACTCAGGGCCCTTCTCAGAAGGCTTTCGAATGAATAAAACGCAGTGGCTGCATGGGATTACAATGCAGACTAATTATACTGAGACACAGTTATCAAAATATTTTTGCAACATGTGCTCCTTAATGCATTAAATAACAAGGCCTCCCATTTAATTGCTTCTGTACTTTTAAAGTAGTGATGAGCATAAACAATATTTTGAAAAACCTGCAATAACTAATGTGATGAAAATATCTGTGATTCTTTAATTAGTGACAAAGTTTGTTTCTAGTTTGTTGGCTAGATTCATAACAGAAGGAATGCTATGTTTTGGTCACAGGTTTATGAAAATAAGGATGTCTTTTTTCCCATCTAAGTTTCTGGACCCCCTAAATTCTAAGCACCGCAGTGTTGATGTGTGACCCCAGCAATCTCTGAGCTTTAGTGATTCTGTCGTCTTCTGGACTCAGGGTCAGAGTTGCATGACAACGAGCGAGCGCCCGCAGGGGGCGGGGCTGGGAGGGAGGAGGAGGCTCCCAAGGCTCTGCCCCTGATTCTGAGGGCAGAGTGGGGACAGGTTGCCCTTGAGGACAGGGCTGTCTGAGCCAAGAGACTCGCAGTCAAGTTGCCTGGGTTGGATTTATGTTGAGAAATGACAGCCAGCAGGGTCCTGGCAGGTGGGCGGGGCTGAGCCAAGGTGGGATCTACAGGGAAGCCACCTTGTCCTTGTGACACCCACATATTGACTGAATCTGTGGCACGCGGGCCAAGGGCCTGGGAGTTTGCTGACCAGCTTCACTTCCTATCCAAGCCGAGTGGGAAATACAGTGGGCAGGAGATTGCCTGGTGAGGCGGAACCAGAGAGACAGAGTTGGCCACGCGTAGCCTTATCCTTGAAACTGCCATCCGGAGTCCGCTCAGCCTGCACTGGACTCCAGCTCAGGGTGTGTGGGCTGCCACTGCCCCCCGGGCTCCTCCTCTGGGCCCGCCTGGCCTGCGGCAGGAGAGGCAGGCAGGGTGAGAAGGAGCTAGTCTCAGGGACAGAGCATGTACACGAGCGGCCGCCACTATGGGGCACCACGCAGGACGGAAGTCCAGGAGCGAGGAGAAAGGCTGAGGGGAGGGGAGGGCAGGCCGAGCAGGGGCCCTGGCTGTGGCTTGCCAGGCTCCGGAGCAGGCACCCCCCTCCTCCAAATAACTCTAATTGTTGCCAACTACAGCCATCCAAAAGCCCGCCGGCTGGCTAAATAGAAAGGAGAGATTTACTGACGTTGTCAGTCTGCAAACCAGGGAGAGTCCCCGCTGCGTGCCACAGGTGCTCTACCTTCGAAGAGAGGAAGGGCAAAGTGGGTTCTGTGCCCCACAAGGTCACCACTATACAGTAGGGTCATACAGACCCAGCAGGTTGCGAGGGGGGGGGGTTGTATGCGTTTATGAGCAGAGCCACGCTCATGTGCAGTCAGTAAACATGTATGTAAAATGCATCCCATGTTCAGTTTGGGGCAGGGCTTTGGCGTTGAAATGGGGTGGGATTTGGCTCCATGTCATCAAAAGGTGAACAACAGGACACAAAACAGTTTGTGTGCAGCCTCGATAAGGGACTGAACCTGGACCGAGGTCAGCAGTTGCTTGTCGGGTGGGTCCTCTACAGCCAGAGCTGCCAGGGTTTTGGTCCTCAGTCAGCGTCAGTAGCTCCCTTTGGCAGGGAGTTGAGCCTCAGGAATTTAGAAATGTGCCACCCAGCCAGGCCCTGCCCCCACTGGTAGGTAACTTGAATTCCTTAACCCTTGGGTCCATCTTAGTTGATAAAGGGGCATCTATTTTGGTCTTTCAGACCACACTGTGAAGAAGGTACTGCACCCATTTCACCACTGGGGAAACTAAGGTTCTGATGAGCTAAGCCAGTTGCCCAACTTACTAGCACAGCACTGAGTAGAGCACCAGGGCCGCGACTGTCCTCTTCCTGGTGCCATGGGAGGGGGCCCTGCACAGAGCTGCAGGGGCAGGAGGTGATGGGAAGGAAGGCAGGCCTTTGGGGGCGGCCAGGGGAGGGACAGTGCCCCTTGTCGTTAACAGGGAGAGCTGGACATGGCCACTCATGGGGGCCTGGAGGACAGGAGGCTCCGGGGCTTGTGTGAGGGGAGAGGGAGGTCTTGGGAGCCGGCGAGATGGGGCCTCAGTGCTGGGCCCTGCCGCGCAGCGCCTGTGTCAGCTCAGCAAAGTCATTGAGCCTGGTTCGTAGAAGGGGACCCAGCTGCTCACCTTGCAAGAATATTGTCCAGATTAGGGTGGAGCGTGGGAAGCCCCTCCCCAGCGAGGCTGGCCCAGAGGGCAGGGGCTGGAGCAGGGGACCAGTGGGATTTCCATTAGAGACGCTGAGTCTTCTGCGACCATGTGCTGGTGCAGGAGGAGGGAATAAGGACAAGGTGGAGGTGTGAGCCCTGCGGTCACACATCCCAGAAGTGGCATCAGAGGCTACCAGAGAGGGAAACGGCAGAGAGCTTGATGTCAGGAGCGTGAACACACAGATCCAACACGAAGACAATTGCGTGGCCACGACAGGGAGACCGTGGCAAGGTAGGGGCAGCGGGCAGAAGGCACAAGACACACCAGGTGGCCCTGCTGGCCTGGCCGGAGTGGACGTGAGCTCTGAGGAAGGGGTGCCTGCATTTGCAGCCAGGAAGTCCGGCGGATGCAAGCAGGGCCCAGGGTGGAAACGTCTTCCTCACGTGAGGCCCACGTGGCTGCTGGCTCAGTGCAGACGCGGCCGGGGAAGGGCCTGAGCCGGGGGCAGCGTGGGCAGCGGCTCTCCCCCTCCCACTCCCCACCCCACTGCACCAGGGTGTTCGAGGCTCTCTGCACCTCAGGGCTTTGCGAGAAACCCAAGGCTTTAGAGCCGAAGATGTGGAATTTGGCCAGCGGGCCACAGGTGCCTCGGTAGTGACAGCCACGCAGACTGCACACTTTACGGGCTTCACTGTATCACCCATTTTATCACATAGGAGGCCAAGCGGAGGCCACCTACAATAGACTAAATGTTTGTGCCTCCCCCCCAAATTCCCGTGTTGAAATGCTACCCACTGTGGGGGCTGGGCTGAAAGAAAGGATGATGGAGGGAAGGAACGTGAGCAGGCGAATGAAGGGTCAGGCAGAAACGCCGGCCCGAAGCTGCTCGTTGCTGTGTGCAAAGATCGGCTGAAAACAGCTGACCTGTATGGAAGCTGTTAAAGAAATTAGCAAACAGCCCTGACCTTTTGCACGTGTCCTTGGAAATAAATATAGGAAGGAGCTTAGCTAAGGAGGGCATTTTCTCCTTCAGACTTTTGCCTCTCCTCTTCTCTCTAAACACTGTGTGTTTTGGGTAATTATTCCTTCGCTACCGAGCTCGGAGCGAAAAGCTGCCTCTACCCCCACACCCCAGGGTGGTGGTGCTGGGAGGTGGGGCGTTTGGGACGTGGTGAGGTCGTGGGGGTCGAGCCCCCATGAACAGGCTTAGTGCCGTATAAAAGGGGCCCGGACAGCTCCCTGCCCCTCCTCCGTGTGAGAACAAGATGAGAAGTTGGCTGTCTGCACCCTTCAGGGACCCTCGCCTGAACCTGAGCTTTCGGGCTCCCTGACTCGACTTCCGGCCTCCGGAATGGTGAGAATAAGTTTCTATTGCTGATGAGCCACCTGGTCTACAGTGCTGTGCTGTAGCAGCCTGGCCTGACTAAGGCATCCCCCCCAAGATGTCCAGCCTAGGGCAGCAGGGGGAGGCCAATGTCCCCCTGTGTTGGTGGAAGGAGAGAAAATGGAGGGAGGGAGGGAAACCTGGCCGGCCCCAAGTACGGCTCCCCTGGCAGACGGCAGGGACTCGTGAGGGCCACGTGCCAGGAGACAAGTGAAGCTACGGAGTGATGTCACTAAGCCACATGTGTCAGTTTTTCAGGGGTTAAAAATAAACATTTGGGCCTTTTTATGGGTCAAATTGTGTCCCCCCAAAATTCCTATGTTGAAGTCCTAACCCCAGCACCTCAGAGTGTGGCTGCATTTGGAGACGGGGCCTTTAAAGAGGAGTTGAAGCTAAAAAGAGGCCTCTAGGGTGGTCCCTAACCCAGTGTGAGGTCTGACTGGGGTCCTTAGGAGGGGATCGGGACACAGACACACAGAGGGACGACCATGTCAGGACACAGGGAGAAGACGGCCATCCACAAGCCAAGGAGAGGGGCCCCAGGAGAAAACAACACTGCTGACACCTTGATCTTGCACTCCCAGCCTCCGGAACTCTGTACTGCTTAAGCCACCCGGTCTGTACTGCACCTCCTACAGATCTGAACCAAATGTCTGCAGAGAGTGCACATGTGTGTGCCCCTGTGGCTGGGCCTCAGCCCTGGACAGGGCCTTGAAAGGCATAGCCCATGACATGTCCTGTAGCACCCGATCCTCCTTCCCATATCCTAACACGTGCTCCAGCATCCGTAGGGAGCTGTGGCTAGGCTGGCAGCTTAGGAAGAGTTTGTTCACTGAGCACCTGCCGTGGTCCAGAAGCTATACTCGCTGTGTAATGACTGTTCTCATTCCGTGCTCACTTCTATTTGGAACAGATGTACAAAGTGGGGCTTACAAAGCTTAAGTCTTATTTGAGTCACGTTGCAGAACAGGAATTTGAACTCAGTTCTGGAACTTCAAAATCCTGCTCTTTGTACGACACTAGCACTTCTCCAACCTCGTTGCCTATCACAATTACTTTGGGAGTTAACAGCAACAACAACAATGACCGATGCCCACCCTGGGGAGCTAAGCATTGCTGTGTTTGCAAAGTTCCCCCGGGGTTGGGAACCAAATCAGTGCTTCTCAAACTTCAGTGGGCAACAGAATCTCTAGGAGGGCTTGTTAAAACAGATGCCTCGCTACCCCCAGCTGGGCTTCTGATTCAGCAGGTCTGGGGGCGGGGGGAGGCTGAGAGTTCATATTTCTACCAAGATCCAAGGTGATGTTGGTGCTGCTGGCCCAGGGACCAGACTTTGAGGAGCAAGGCTCTTAAAGCTGCCGTGGCTGGTTGGGCAGCCCCTGTTAGACAAGAGGAAGTCCCTGCTCTTCGTATTAAAAGATTATGACTGAGTCACGGCAGTGGCCTTGGGAAGCAGGAGGGGGTGGTGTTCAGATTGCGGGTTCCGGAGCCAGATGCTTTCAGGGGCTCCAAAGTGGCCTCTGGTCGCACGACCTGACGCACACAGTGCTCTCTGAGCTGTGTCCTCGTTGGTTAAACGGGGGCGTGAAAGTAACAAAGGTATTCTCCTGCTTCCCCTCGCTGTGACCTGCCGCGTCAGAAACCGGCTGTCTGCTTCTGCTGCTCGGAGGGATTTAATATCACAGATCTGCACTTTTGTGGTTTCAGTTTGAAATGTTTGAGTTCAGAGGCCTTTGAGTGACAGCCTTATTTAAAAATCAAAGTAAGTAATAAAATGAATAAGGGTTGCACAGAGTATTCAAATACAGATGGCGAGAGCTTTGTGGGGGTGAAGAATCAGGCCTTGATCTGAGCAGTGACTTGGAAAACGGGATCTCTAGTGGCCGCTGAGCTTAGAGCCGAGGCCGCTGGCTTCCTCTCTGAACTTCAGAAAAAGATCTGCGTGTAACACACCCAAACACATACCTCTGACCTCTGTGCTTTTTCTCCTGGATCAAAGATTCGGTTGATAAATAAAATCATATGAGCCAGGCCATCCCCCTCCACCTTACCAGAGGGCAAAGACATAGAATAGGTGCATTTAAGGAATCATTTTAGCACAAATTCTTCCTTTGTTCTCTACTGGTAGTAGCTTCATTGTTTTGTTTGGATCAATTCTTTAACACATTGCTATGCTGGGAAAAAATATTTTTTCACAGGTCCATGGTGTTTTATTATGAAAATAGAATAAAAACTTCAAAAACAAAATGGTCCTAATTTGATGAAAAATTTGTTCTTTTTATTGTTTTCTGTGTGTGAGTTAGATGCAACTCACGAGGTGCTAGAATCAATTTTTACACTGCTCACCAGTTGAGTTGTATGTGACTCACCACATAGTTGCTGAATTTATTTTGGAGGATTAAGTCTTCATATGTTTCACAAGGCTCCAGGCTCAAAACTAGCGTGAGTTAAATACAACTCACGTGGCAGTTAATGTGTAAGGAAGTGGATGGGTTTAGGGCCTGCTTTCCAGGAGCAGCAGTGGGGTAAGTGGTGACACTGCTCCTCTTTCTGGGTGGTTGCTCTCTGCCTGTCACCCTGGGAGGCAGCTTTGCAGACAGGACTCCCTGCACTGTCCCTTTGTTATTCTAATAAAGGCACAGCCTCTGTCCCCGCCCCTGGGTGCTCCAGCAGGTGGGGCGCAGGTTTGGAAGGGGACAGAATGGGTTTCTGAGGCACCAGCCATGTTGGGTGGGGAGACCCAGGGACCATCCTCCATGTCCCCTCCTTGCCACCAGGGACAAGAGAGATGACAGATCCTGCCAGGTGTGCTCTGAGAAGGGGCTGAGTGCTCATGTTCGTCACAGGTCTCATTTCTCGGTTTTAGGGAAAGAGTGGCTCAGTCTGGCAGCCTGAGTCTCACGTACCTGACTGAATTCCATTAGCCACCTGGCTCTCTCCCAGCCTCTCCATTTCTCTCTCTCTCTCCTTTCTCTCAGAAAACTCAGATGTTTTCATCCCTAACACGCTTTTTTATGTTAGCCAAGGTAGCTCAAAAGGCAGAAAATCCAAATTGTGAGGCACGTCTCCACTCCACTGGGAAGTGCACGATTCCAGAAGGGTCCCTGTGACGTGTGCGTGGGTCAGCCACTTCCGCAAGGGCCAGATGGTAGGTTCCCGGACACAGCCTGCGGTTCGGTGGTCTGGGTCCACAGCCAGGACCTACCAGGAGAGGCTGCCTGGGTGATGAAACGGAGAGATTTTAAAAAGCCCCCCTCCCTAAAGCATTCCCACCTGTCCTGCTGTCATGTCACCTGTGGTTTCAGTATCAAAATCTCTTATCTCTTGATGTATCCTGCGAAGATATGTCTCTCAGAAGGGAGAACCACACAGTTCAGTCACTTGGTTCTTAAGCAGCATTAACTTGGCTCATCAGCTACTAACTAGCCCCAGGCTGCCCTGGTCACCAGATGATGGCCTCACAGCTAACGGGAGAAGGCAGAGGCCTGTAAGGGCCACCCACGCTGTGTCCCTGGATAGACAAGACATGTTGCTCCAGTGGGAGGAGCCTGTGCTGCTCACACCTGGCCCAGGGCTCTTCTGTCTGTCACCCTGTTGCCGTGGAAATGAAGAGCGCCTCCCCCATCCCGATAAGCTCACAAATGCTTTTTCCTGAGACACTCTGCATGAAGGCACTTTCCTATTAGGAAAACACATGGATCCTCACTGCCCACAAGATGAAACCAAATGCAAGCTGGTCCAAACTAGAGGGCTCTGAGCACCATGTGGCTCTGAGGACATGGGACAGATCCGTTTTGAGGAGGAGGGGCCAGTAAATGGGAGGTGCCCAGAAGTGGGGAGCAGTGCGCAGGGTGAAGGCAGCCAGAGAGGAATATGGGGAGAAGCAAGAAGCTAAGCATGAGAACCAACTCCAGCCCCATTAACTTCTCAGCCCGAGGACCCCAGATTGCTGTGGCAGTGTCGTCGTGTGTGGACGGGGTGGATCCCAGGAGCTTTCACACCAGGAGGTCCCTGGCTAACCTGCCTCTGTTCCCATCCTGCAGGGACTACGCTGGCTTCTTCAAAGCATATTGGAGTCTGGGTCTTTCCAATGCGCCATTCGTGGGAAGATCATGGAAAGGACCGGGCAAGAGGCAGCCGCAGGGATGTCATCCCTGCAGGACTCTGTAAGGTCTCTGCACAGGAAAATCCAGTCTTTGGAGGCGGCAGGATGACCACAGACTTGCTCAGACCTGGTTGCCTCACAGGTGCTACGAGCAAAGAGGTGCAGTGTTTTAGGACACAGTGGTGCCCTTCAACCCCTTTCCTGCTCCCGAGCATTCAGGGACAGTGGCCTGAACAGTGGCTGGAATGGCCACATATGCTGGGGAGGGAGGGAATGAAATGGCCTGTGGCGAGCTGCCCAGAGACTGCAAATCCAGTCCAAGATCAGCCCTGCCTGTCTTCATATCCCACTCATGCCATCAGCCAGGACAGAGCCACAGGCTGGAAAGAAAGGAGCGGCTGGAAAGTTCCAGAAAGGCCAGGGGACCTGAGTAGTGATCATCTGTCAGGATTGTCTTGGCGATAACAAAGGTACAATCATGCTAAAGGTGTTATACTCTTAATGAGGAATATACTTTGATACAGCTGATATAATAATATCAGCTGACATCAAACGGTACTTACAGTAGACTGAATAACGGTGCACAAAGATCTCAGCTACTCATGCCTGGCATGGGGCGGAGCCACAGACCCAGAGGGCGGAGCCTCAGGCCACAGAGGATTCTTCCCTGACCCCCAAGCTTAGTGGAATCTGCCCTGCTGGATCCCTCAATGGCTTGGGACTCGTGACTCCTTCCTTCCTTTCGTTTCCACCTTTTGGCATGGGAGTGTCTGTAACTGTTATACTATACCTATCCCACCATCACATCTTAGAATAAATAAGTTGTTTTCCAGTTTCACATGTCCAGAGATGGAGAGGAATTTTTCTCCAGGAAGGATCAGATCCAGAGTCTAATATCCAATTAGATGATATGATTTATGACTTGGGACTTTTGAGCTGGTGAGATTAGGGGAGATTTTGGAGTTGAGTTGATGCGGTAGTAAATTGAGACTTTTGTGGACATTGGAATGAGAGGAATATATTTTGCACGTGGGCTGGACATGAGTTTTGGTAGACCTGAGTTTGGCCTCTGGTGGGCTGAATAATGGCCCACCCAAGAATATTGGGTCCTAATTCCTGGAGCCTTTAATATTACCTTATATACTAAAAGTGTCTTTGCAAGTGTGATTAATTTAAGGATCTTGACATGGAGATTATCCAAGTGGGCTTTAAAGCCAATCACACATGTCCTTATAAAAGAGAGCCAGAGGGAGATTTGACATAGTAACAGAAAAAATCCAAACTCTGTAATTTAAAGAGGCTTGTTCTGAGCCAAATATGTGTGACGATGGCCCAAGGAGCCACACTCAAGAAGTCTTGAGTGAAGTGGTCCTAAGGACAGTCAGGTTACAGTTTGGTTTTATATATTTTAGGGAGACAGAAATTGCAGGTAAAATTCATAAATCAATACATGGAAGGTGTACATTGGTTTGGCATGAAAAAGTGGGACATCTCCAAGTGGGGCTGACAGGTTATAGGAGGATTCAAAGATTCTGTGATTTGCAATTGGTTAAAGAAATAAAGCTTTGTTTAAAGGCTTGGAATCAGTAGAAGGGAATGTTAGTTTAAGTCTGGTAATCACAGAGCAAAATACAATATACTCAAAGTTAAGCAAATTGATGGCTTGCAGGTGTGAAACCTTCACCTTGCATGGCCTTAATCCAGTTTGCAATTAGTCCAAACTCCAAAAGGGAGGGGGTATAATGAGGCATCTCTGACCTCCCTTCCCTTCATGGCCAGGAACTCAGTTTAGGGTTTTCTGGGGTCCCCTCAGCCAAGAAGTGCTTATTCAGTTCAGTTGGCTGGGGGTGGGGTTAGGATTTTGTCTGTCATTGATAGACACACACTCATAGAAGGCAATGTGCAGATTGAGGCATAAGCTACAGTGATGTGGCCACAAGCTAAGGAACACCAAGAAATTCTAGCAGCCACTGGAAGTTAGAGGAGGCAAAGAACAGGTTCTCCACAAGAGCCTCTGGAGGGACACAGCCCTGTTGACACTTGACCTCAGAATTCCAGCCTCCAGAATTGTGAGAATAAATTTCTGTTGTCTTAAGCCACCAAGATCTTGGTAATTTCTTGTAGCTGCCCTAGGAAATAAAGACTGTCCTTTACCAAGCTTTTTCACATACTGTGCCCCGTTCAATAATGTAGATAAAGGGCTTGGCAATATCAGCCCCTAGAGAGCACCCAGACTCTCCCAGGTACCCTGTGAAGGGGGTCATATTCTTCCTATAAAAGATGAGGAACCAGGGCTCAAGGGCATCCGAGTGTGTGAGATCAGAGTCCACAACAGAGCATGGGTTGGAATTCACAAGTTCTGACGCCATGGCCAGAGCTCTTCCCTCCACACGGCATGTGGCCTGTCACTCTGAGGACTAGGACCTGCCTGGTCCACCACCTTTAAATGCAGGGTCAGCCTCAGGGAGGGAAGATGGGGTGTGCCCCTCCCTGTCTCTATGCTGGGCATGTGGCTCCTCCCAGCAGACAGATCACAATTTACCTGTCTGTGTCACAATCCTTCTTTGTTTAAGTGACAGATAAACTAAGCTGGGCAAAGTCAAGGGCTTCCCCTGAGACAATGTCTATGATTACATATGCTTGCCATTTGCATAGTCATTTTTTTTTTTTTTTTTTTTAAGACAGTCTTGCTCTATCACCTAGGTGGAGTGCAGTGGTATCATCATAGCTCAATGGAACCTCAACTCCTGGGCTCAAGTGATCCTCTGCCTTCAGCCTCCCGAGTAGCTGGAACTAAAGGTGTGTACCACCATGCCCGGCTAATCTTTCTATTTTTAGTAGAGACAGTGTCTCACTCTTGCTCAGGCTGGCCTCGAGCTCAAGAAATCCTCCCGCCTCAGCCTCCCAGTGTGCTAGGATTACAGGCGTGAGCCACCGGGCCCAGCCTGCATAGTCCTTTAAAAATTTCATTTGACTTGCTGTCCTCACATGCACAAGGAGAAATGAGGTGTGTTTCCTTGAATTGCAAACACAAAAGGCAGGTCTCCAAGCTGACCTCTACCCACACATTTAGAAAAGGCACAAGCAGACACGCTGGTGTGACCCATCCCCAGGTTCCTACTCTCTCTGTTAAGCCCTGTTCCCTCTGCTCTTCTCCAAAGCCAGTCCCACCGGAACAGTAAGTGCTGCCAACACTGCATTTATTGAGAAACTCTTGCATGTCCCAACTGCCCTCAAAATTCTTCTGGGGCCTGCCATCCCCCTATGTCAGTTTCCTGTTGTTGCTGTAACAAATGACCCAGACCTGGTGGCTTAAACAGCACAGACATAGTATCTTGTAGCTCTGGAAGTCAGAAGTCTGACATGGGTATCATTGGGCTAAAATCAAGGTGTGCACGCGGCCGCTTTCCTTTCTGCAGGCTCTAAGGGAGGGTTCCACTCATGCTTTCCCCACCCTGTAGAGCAGGGGTGCTCAAACTTTTTAAACAGGGGGCCAGTTCACTGTCCCTCAGACCGTTGGGGAGAGTGTGCGCTGTGGGCCCGGGGCGAGTCGGCTGCTAAGCAGGACAGGCAGCGGTGGCAAAAACACCCGGCAGGCCAGATAAATGTGCTAGGCGGCCCGGGCCGTAGTTTGAGGACGCCTATTCTAGAAGTTGTCCATGTCCCTTGTTTTATGGCCTTGTCCATCATCAAAGCCACCAACACTGCAGCTCCTAAACTTTTTCTGTAGCCACATCTCTCTCTGTGAACGCAGCTGGGAAAGGTTCTCACAGGTTCTCACTCAGAAAGATCTTTGCAATGACGCTGGGCCCATCGGGACAATCCAGGCTCCTCGCCCCATCTCCAGGTCACTTCATTAGCAAATTTAACTCCACCTGCTGCCTTCATTCCTGTTTGCCTTGTAGGGTAGCACAGCCTCAGTTTCCAGGGACTAGGAAGTAGACGTCCTGCAGGGGTGGGGGGTGTCATCGTTCTGTCCCCTGCACCTTGCGTTAAGGCCTGCTGTCCCAGTGGGCCGTGACTGAAACGAGGGTGTTCCCGGTAGGGGTAATACATTAACCACGGACACCCACTGGCCCCCTGGTCTTGAGCGGGGGTTGGCCACAGGGTGATGAGAGACTGAGGTTCTGGCAAGTTCCACAGGAAGCCAAGGGTAGGCGAGGCAGATTCCTGTGGTGCTCACAGGCGGATGCAGCTTTGGAAAAGGAAGAAAAACAAACAGCCTGTGGGCTCTGAGAGGTTTTGATTCCTGTCTGAGTGAACTTGGCGTAGAGGGGCGGGGCCTGTGAGGCACGTGTTTCAGAATCCCCTGCCCAGAGAGGGAGCAGGTGAAGGTGGTCTCCCCTTAGTTGTGCTGAGAGCAAAAGCCCTTTCTTGCAGCTGTGCCCGGGCTTTATTTTACAGACTTCGACTCCCCTCCCTCCCGGGTGCGCTGGGAAGGCCCGCAGAGGCCGCCCCACCTTTCTTGCTGGACAACACCCGACAGCTCCCGGCTGTCCCATGGTGGCCGCTGCAAACTTGGCACCTGGCAAGGCTGCGTCTGGCTGGAGCATGGAAAACCATTCAACCTGCTCAGCTGGGGTTGTTCCCTTCACCGCCAGGTTACCGACAGGGAGAGAGCAGGGCAGGAGAGAGCAAGCACCCGGAAAGCCAGAGGGGAGAGCCAGAGAGCCGCCCCCGAAGTGGGTGCACCCCGAGGGCAGCCAGGGCCCTGCTGCCTCAGTCTCCGGCCTCTGGAGTCCAAGGACTTCCCTCTCCAGCTTCCTGGCCTTGAACTCTGAACTTCCACTGGGGGAAAAAATGGCTTTATTTTCCCAATTTGGAAAAAAAGGAAAAGAAAAACAACAGTCTGGGTTTTCTCGGCGTGAAGTCTCTCTCCCACCTGGAGCCGCGCGCACCCGCGGGACTCCTCGCAGCTGTGTCTGCGGCAGCCACGGCAAAGCATTGCGTTTTCTAGTCTCCAGCGACAGTTTCCCGGCTTCCCCCCACAAGTGCTGCCGACTCCCAGGGCCTGGCCCCTGAACGACTGGAGAACCCCGTTCCGCAGGGAGACGGGGCTCGGCGAGGCCGGTGCAGCTCCTCTCTGATTTCGGGGGACCCTTGGCTCAGGTAGGCCGCCCCGTGGGCTCCCGCGCTGGAGCTCTGGACTCTGCTGGGGAGCAGGGGGCTGGTTGTCGCTGTGTCCAGGCTCCAGGGTGAGCAGGGCAGCCCGGCCACGTGCTGGCGTTTGGGTTGCTGGTTCCTCCGTTGCAGGAGGGCTCTGCACAGCGGGGTGGGGGGAAGGTCTCAGAGCCCTCTCTACAACACAAGGTCTCCGACTAAAAGCGGGGATGTCCCCATTCAAGGAGGGTCTGGGATGCCCACTCCTGTACCTCAGCATGCGGGAATTGAGAGCAGTCCTTCCTTCCAGATCCTTCCCTGGGACTCCACGGAGCTGACTTAAGTCCTGTAAAGGCTCTTCCAAATTGCCCGTTTCTTTATGGAATTGCTTCCCAGGTGGGATGCCCTGAATATAGTCATTCCCTCCTGCACAGCCTTCTGCACTCCTCATGAGGAAAGCCAACCAGGGGTCCGTACTCTGAGCTTTGCGTTCTCTCAACTCAAATTGCACTTTTAAGAAGCCACAGCTACCCCTTAATTTCAGTTTGCCTCGTGTATTTTCTAAATGGTTTCATAGGATGAAATCAGGTTTTTCCAAATTGGCTAAAACCTGCCGGAAAGCCACATCTTGGGGATGTGGCATAATGATGAAGGCGCTGGGCCGTAGAGTCAGGCTGCTTGCATTTGTTCCCTGGCTGTATTACTTACTAGCTGTGTGATTTTTAGCTAGTTACTTAACCTCTCTGTGCTTTGGTTTTTCATCTGCAGATTGGTGATAATAATAGTACCTACCTCATAGGGTGGTTGTTAGGATTAAAAAGAGTTGATGTGTGTTGGTTGCTGTTAGGATTAAAAAGAGTTGATGTGTGTTGGTTGCTGTTAGGATTAAAAAGAGTTGATGTGTGTTGGTTGCTGTTAGAATTAAAAAGAGTTGATGTGTGTTAAAGCCCAAGGTGGTTCTTAATAAGTGGCAGCAAAACGATGTCAGCTGTTGCTATCCTTAAACTTCTCTGTGAGCCCCCGAGCCCCCAGAACTGTGCTGGGGACCCAGTGTCACCCAATCAGTAGTTATTAACAGGTCTGGAAGCTGCAGCACCATGTGAAAGCACCTGTATATCTTTGTACATTGACAAGTCTCAACTCTCATTCCATAGATGGTGAGACTGGGGTCATAGTAGACCTCACCATCCATCAAGTCTGCCCTTTCTGAAACATGGTGATAGCTCATCGGGAGCAGATTCACAACAGCTGGGGGGGTGCAAATCACTGCAGATCGTTCAGACTATTAGAAAAAAATTCTCTTATGTGGATCCCAAACCTGCCCCTCATTCTGACAACTGACCTATGCCAAATTAATCCAATTCCTCTTTTATCTGACAGAATTTCAAATATTTGACAACTAGGAAGTCTTCCAGGTGCCCTCAATGGTGCTCCAAGTTGCAAGGCAAGATGGAGTGACTTAAATAACAGTTAAGTGATGTGCTTGAGAGACCACAGCCAGGCTCCTGCCACTCTGGAAATGGAGGCTCAGCTTCACTGCTGGCCCCAGTCTGCACAGACTGCCCAAGGCTTGGAAATTCCCTTTCTTACTCTCTTTCCTCCAAAACAGATCCCAATTCATGGGGTTCGGGGCTCCCTCCCTCAGCTAACCCAGACCAAGCCCTGGCCTCCCTGTTCCTGGATGGTAGCTCAGGTTGGCTTTTGCACATTTACGCCTGCCTTTCTTCCATAGTGTCTCCACCTAAGAGCTCAGGCAAAGTGCTTTTTGTTTTGTTTTTTGAGATAGGCTCTTGCTATGTTGCCCAGGCTGGTCTCGAACTCTTGGGCTCAAGCGATCGTCCCCACTCAGCCTCCCAAGTAGCTGGCACCACAGGCATGCATCACTGTACCCAGCTTAAAGTGAATTTTAGAAAAGAGATCACATGTAAAAGGATGCTCCACGTCATTCGTTAGTCCTCGGGGAGGTGCAAATCGAAACCACAATGAGATGCCACTTCACACCTACTCAGTCAGAATCAAAGGGACAATAACAACTGTTGGCAAAGATGAGAAACTGAAGCCCTCATGCATTGCCGGTGGGATTGTGCATGGTGCAGCCACCTTGGAAAACAGTCTGTTAGGTCCTCACACTGTTAGCTACCGTGTGACCCAGTGATCCCACTCCCAGGCATCCATCCAAGAGAAATGAAAACATACATCCACACAAAAACTTATACACGAACATTCACAGCAGCACTATTCACAATAGCCAAAAATAGAAATAGCCCGAATGTCCATCTGTTGATGACCAGACAGATAAAATGTGGCATATGCCTACATGGGAACATTATTTAGCTAGAAAAAGGAATGAAGTATTGATACACATCACTACATGGAAGGCTCTTGAAGATATTGTGCTAAGTGCAAGAATCCAGTCACAAAAGCCCACGTATGGTACAATGCCATTTATTTGAAATGTCCAGGATAAGCAAATCTGTAGGGACAGAAAGTAGAGGAGTAGGGGTGGGGAGTGATTGCTAATAGGGATTCTTTTGGGCATAATTAAAATGTTCTAAAGTGAGATTATGGTGATGACTGCATGACCCTGAAATATACTAAGAGCCAGTGAACTTTACACTTCAGATGGGTAGGGTAGACTTTTTGGTATCTAAATTGTATGTCAAGAAAGCTCTAAAACAGAAGTAAAATATTTTTAGCTTTTTATTGTATAGTTTACATGCTCAGCATTAGTGCAATTTATACAATCTGTCATACATGCTTCATATATTAATAAAATGAAGAAATAAAATCTGGCCAGGCTATTAAAGGGTAACATAAAGGAGTTTCTTTGGGTCAATGGAACAATTCTGTGTCTTTTTGTTTGTTTTTAAGAAATAGGGTCTTGTACTTTTTCCCACGCTAGAGTACAATGGCACGATCATAGCTCACTGCAGCCTTGAACTCCTGGGCTTAAGCAAACCTCTTTCCTTAGCTTCCCGAGTAGCTTAGGACTACAGGTGCACACCATCACACCCAGCTAATTTTTTAAATATTTTGTAGAGATGGCGGGGAGGGTGGGTCTCATTACATTGCCTAGGCTGGTCTTGAACTTCTGGCTTTAAGCAATCCTCCTGCCTTGCCCTCCCAAAGTTCTGGGATTACAGTGTGAGCCGCCACTCCTAGCCTTAGCTCTGTGTCTTGACTGAGGGTGGTAGTTACTGGAGTCTACCTGTGGGATTGGAAATTATGGACCTATAGGCCAAGAGGGAGGCAGGGAGGGGGTGGAGAGAACGAGCCTTTAAAACCCGGTGGAACCAAGCAGGGTGTGCGCCTGAGCTGATAACGCACACCGTGCCGGCAGCAGTTTCCTGGTGTGGACAAGGTGCCGGTGGTGTCCGAAATATTACTATTGAAAGAAACTGAGGGAAAAGGTAAACGGGAATTCTCTATACTGTCTCTGCAACTTTTTGTGAGTCTTGAACTATTTCAAAATAAAAAAATTGTTTAAAAACAAGACATCCGGCCCGACATTGGGGAGGGCAGAGTCTGGGTCCCACTGTCAGGAAGCATGATTAACATGATTCTCGCTGAATGACTGACAGAATGAATTGAAATGAATGACAGCAAGTGACTAATTCTCATTAAACAGTTCCTGGAAGACAGTTTATCTGTTACCCTCGGGGGCACTTTTCTCTGAAATAAGAGGGCTCAGAGAACAAAAACATGCAGCCCAGGGCTGAGTCATGGTGGCAAGGGCCTCTTTTGGGTAGAGAGGATGTGTCCTTCAGGGCCCTTCAGGTCCCAGGAGTAAGCAGCTGCCCACCGCCTGGGGTTCCATCTGCAGGTGACTCACGACACCAGCATTGTCATCTGTCGGGTCTGCAGGTGCAGGAGCAGAGAGTTGGTTATTTCTAACATTCTCCACTTGGGGGAGCCCTGAGGGACCCTGACTGTGCCGCTGTGTCTGGGCACCACTGTCCTAGGCCATTTGGGGAAGAATGCTGCCCACACTTGTACCAAAAGATATGCAGGGAAGAAGACACACTCCTCCTACACAGTCCTCTTGGTCTCACCACCGCTGGCCCTAGTTCATCTCTCTGCCTTCCTGGCACCGAGAGCTGCGTACGGGTGAAAGAAACTCTTGATGTAGTGGATTGAGCTGAGCCCTGACTGGGAGAGTCTAACTAGTGTCCTGCACAGTGTCCGGATGTCAGGGGACCAGCTCATGGTCGCATTTTCTGATTCTGACTCTCCTGCAGTGGTCCTGGGTCAGCACAGTCTTGGTCATAATACCTAGTAAAGC
This sequence comes from Mirza zaza, assembly GCA_008750895.1. Classification (NCBI taxonomy): domain Eukaryota; kingdom Metazoa; phylum Chordata; class Mammalia; order Primates; family Cheirogaleidae; genus Mirza; species Mirza zaza. The sequence goes on along the minus strand of VSMD01054077.1, from coordinate 15,539 downwards.
CGCCTGGTTTGACTTGGAGGCAATCTATCTCTCTCTTCTTCTTCTTTTTTATTTTTAGAGGCAGGGTCTCACTCTGTCACCCAAGCTGGAGTCCAGTGGCATCCTCATAGCTCACAGCAACCTCCAACTCCTGGGCTCAAGCGATCCTCTTGCCTCAGCCTCCTGAGTAGCTGGGACTACAGGCACTCACCACCTCACTGGGTTTATTTTAAAATTTTTTGTAGAGACAGGGACTCACTGTTGCCCAGGCTGGTCTTGAACTCATGGAGACTCAAATGGTCTTCCTGCCTCGGTCTCCCAAAGGGTGGGGGTTGTAGGTGTGAGCCACTGCACCTGGCATAATCCCTCTTCTAGAGTCACCTGGACGTTTACAGCTGGCTTTGGCCCTTCTGGGTGTTGTCTGTCCACCTGCAGGATTCTGAGCACCTGCTCTGGAGCAGATTTGCAGACGTTGGCGAGTCATTAAGTAGCAAGTGTTCCTGATCACCAAAAGGAAGGCCGGGCATTCCACAGGGAGGGTTAGCTGGTGGCACATGCAGATTTCAGGACAGAGAAATTTCTTAAGGCTCATGCAGTGTTTTTCAACCCTGCCAAATTGGGGGAGGGAGGAGGGATCCGGGACTGGCCTCCTAAATCTGTCCTGCCCCCAGGGCTCTAGACAATGGATGTCATGCCCCCTCCCCACGTGCCTTAAACCCTATAGTCCCTTAGCAGTGTCACATCAACTCCCTTGGGCTGGGTGGTCTGTTGTTCATCTCCACTGCATTCTGCTGCTTGGGGCCGGGGAGGGTGACTTTGGAAGGAAAAGAGACCACAGAAGAGACTTCCTTGGGATGGAATCTTTTAGAAATTTTAGTTTTTTATACCTAAAGGTGGCCTGTTGCAGACTGTGTGCTGTTTGTTTCCTCTTCTACTTTGCCTTCTGTCGTCAGAGGTGATGGTGTGTGCCGGGCCCGGGGCAGAGGGCAGGGGGCAGGGGAGGTGGACTCATGTTCCCACACCAACAGCTCTTCAAACAGATATGGGGTGGGGGAGAGGAAGGGGAAAGGGAAGGGGGCAGCAGCAATGTGGGGCCACCAAGGACAGCTTCCATGGTCTTGCGTGGCCAGACTCTGGAGGGGTTTGCCTTCCAGAACGTTCTCCTCCTGTCGCAGGCTCTCCCTGGGCACGGCCGGGCTCCAGCAGGTCTTGACTTCTGATTGGACTTTGGAAGCCAAGGTCCCAGGCAAGAGGTTGAAATGGGACTCTCTGCTTCCATTTGGGCTGTGTCCCTAAAGGCCAAGAAGAATCTACCAAGTGCCCTGACCTTGCAAAGTTGGTAGGTCCCCGTGCAGGGCAACCCCTCAGACCATGGTGGGTATAGTTGTGGGTGGGTGACTTCTTTGCTCCAGCAGTCAGGGTACTGTGGGCTTCCCAGCTCCCATAGCACTGGGGGGAGGCCCCATCCCCTTGAGCAGGTGGGAGGGGGGTTCCAGAGAGCTACTCAGGACACATCTCCTCCCTTGTTGGGCAGGCTGGGTCATCTGAGGAGGGTCCTCCCCAGAGGGACTGGGCCCCAGGCAAGGACAGCCACCTCTGCTCAGAGTCCCAGAAGGCCCTGAGCCCTCCAGCACCTGGAGGGAGTGGGAACGGTGAGGTTGGAGGCTAGACGTGAAGGCCTAGTCGCCTAGGGCTAGCTTAAGCTGCCCAGGCCAGAGCACAGGGCCCAGATAGGAGCTGGACAGGCCCCACCCTGCCCCGGTGCCCACAGGCCCGGGTGGCATCTGAGCAGACAGAGCCAGCTGAGTGACAAGCCGGCACTGTGGCTTGACCAGGTCCCAGGCCACCTGCTCTTGGTCCTCCATGGCTTCCTGCACGTGGCCAGAATCCCCAGGGGCCAGGGCTGGTCCCCCAGCCCAGCGAGCCCCAGGCTGCGCTGCTCACTGCCTCGCACCAGTCTGTGGGTGCGGCCAGTCTGTCTCCTGCCCATGTCACCACATCAGCTAAGGCAAGTCTCGAATATGAGACACAAATCCCTCAATTAAGCCTACTGGAGCTGCAGTTCAAAATAAATAATTAATTGAAAGCTGCCTTTTCGCTAAGACCACCTGTGCCGGAAGCAGCCTGGCCGTCCCACTCTGGAGCCCGTCTTCCCTCTCTTAGCTGTCTGGCATCTTGTGTGTTGGAAACCAGAAGTCCAATACGGGCAGCGGCCTATGCAGGGAAGGCCTTGGGGGCCTGTGCGATGCCCAGCTTTCCCACTGCCTGTCGCAGCACCCTGTGGGAGGAGGAGGCTGAGCTGTCCTGGGGTGTCAGGCGCGGCCCCCTTACCCTCTTTTCGGTGCCCCTTCAAGTTAACCAAGGACACGGAGCAATCCGAGTGTTGGTGTCATGCAGTGGCAGGAGGAACCATCACAGAGCCCCAGAAGGGTGTGATGCCGGGGTAACTGGGGAGCTCAGGGTTTGACTGGCTCTGGGTTCAAATCCTGACCTTTGTTTAATTAGCAAGCCGTTGGCCTGTTTGAGCATCACTGTTGTCACTTGTAGAATGGGGGATGGGGGCAGAGTAGGAGATGGGGCTGCCCAGGGGCCTTGCTCTAGAGCAGAGGGCCTTGACCTTGGCCTGGGGGTGGGACCTGGGCATGTCGCGGTGGTCCCAGTACAGCAGCGTGGCTGGCTGCAGAGCGCATGGCCGCCCCTCTCCTTAGAGCTTGCTCCAGCCTGACCTCGCAGGGAGCCCGCCACACCGTCCTGCTGCGCCCACCCCAAGCGATCCCCAAATCCGCTCTGCACTTTTTTCCGTAGCACTCGATATCCTTTGAGAGAGTACACAACCCTCTGTGTTGATCGTGCACGCTGGCCTCCTGCTGGAACGTCCCTGTCGTTAACTGTCCCCAGAAGTGCCCGGCCCCTAACTAGCCCTGGTGGTTACTGGCTGGGTGAATGTATGTCAAGATCAGCAACTCCCCTTCCCATTCCTGCCGCCGTTACTAGACAGTGCTGAGGTCTTGAAGATTTGCCCGTTTTCTCTCCTCCCTCTGGACCAGGGGAGACCTTGTGCCTCACTTTTGGCTCCGTCTGCGAGGCCTGGAGCGCTGCCCAGTGGCTGCCCTCGGGCACCTGCTGCGGATGCTCTGTCTGGTGTGCTCTGCTGCCCTCTGCTGGCGGAGCTCGGGAAAAGCATTGTCTCAGAGGACAGATTCTGAAAAAAGGTGGGGTGGGAGATATGGTTTGGGGGAGACCCAGGTAAGACCAGGTTAAGTATTATATGTTAAGTTACATTATTATTATATATGTATTATACATACATATTATTATACCTATATACATTATTATAACATTATATGTTAAATTATATGTTAAGTATTTTTCGCTCTAACACTGGGGTGAAATCAGACAAAGTTTCCTACACACCCCCACTTTCCCAGGCCCTTCTTCAATCCATCCATGCCAGCAACAATCCTGGATTTTTATTATGAAAAAAATTTTTTTAATGAAACAAGATTTTTTTATTGGTACGTAATAGATATACATAGTTTCAGGGAATCCTGGATTGTTAAATATGGCATTTTTTTATCTCCACGAATACACCTAGGCTTGCAGGCCACGGATCTCAATTTTGGGGTTAGATGATGCCCTCCTGGTCTCTACACTCTGCTTTGCGGGGTGGTGAGTGCGAGGAAGGAAGGAGCCGCCGCTACCATCAGGCTTGGCTCAGGCCCTGCTAAAGGCTGGGCAGCCAGGCCAGGGAGTCTCTGGGAGAACAGCCTCTCCCTATATTTTTCTGGTTCCTGGGCTGGGCGGGATGGAGTAAGGCAGAGAAGACCAGCCGTCCACAGCCTCCTGCCTGGGGAGCGCTTGGCACAGACAGTCCTGGTCCGGTTACCTTTGGCTTCCACAGGATCCAGAGCCTCCTCCCTCCACACTGCTCACCATTCCTTTTAGGAGAAATTTTTAATGTGTCCAGACTTTGCATCCTCTTGCCCTGTAGCATTGGGGCAGAACTATCAGGCTGATACCTGTTGGCCCAAGATCCCCCCCGGTGGCAAATCCTGGGGCTTTTTGGCCCCAAATGAGCCAGTGTCATGTTGGCTTGCTCCAAAAAACAGGCCTATTCCCTTCATGAAACAGCTTCCATGCCTGCCTCTCTCTAACCCCACGCAGGTCCCCAAAACAACTCCTTTCCAAATATTCTGTCCCTGTGTCAGGGCGTCATTCAGCCCACGTGCCCCATTTGTGGATCAGAAAATATGGTCGTCATTCCTTATTTTTTTATGTACTGTTACTACTCTGGCCACATGAGGTATTTGTGTTTGTGTCTCTCCAGCTAGACAGTCCTTGATGGTAAAGACTGTCCTTCCATCCCAGTGTTTAATGTCGTGCCTAGGGATTTAGAAGAGCTTAAGAAAAGTTTTTTACACGAATGACTTTCAGTCCTTTTGCCCTCTACTCTCAGACCAGGACAGAGCTGTTTGTGGGGCTCGCAGGAGCACGGAGAAAAACAAAGGCCCACAACACTGGGACACATGAGAGTGCGGCAAGCGTGGCACAGAAGGCTGGGCCCCTAAAGCACTAAACTAAACCCCATCACCCCGTTCATCTTTGAATGTTGAGAGCGGAAGTTCCCTGAGGATGGTGGGAACCCTGAGGCTTGAGACCTGCACGCCAGACAGTAGGGTGGGGACACAGACCAGCCCCTCTGCATACCAAGGGGAAAGGCTGGGGACAGTGATTAGGGGACATTGATTATTCTAGGCTCAGTGGAATGTGGGGAGGGGAGGAGGGGAAGGGACAGAGGGAGGAGGAAGAGAAGGGTATAGGCTGGAAGAGAAGGAGCAGATATTTGCAGAGTGAAGAGTCAGAGGCAGACGTGGAAAGGAAAAAAGGAAGATGAAAGGAAGAAATATAAAAGGCAGTGGTAGAGGGCAGTCATTGATTTTATTAAAAATTATTACATCAGGAATAAAACAAGTAAAGGTAAATTTAATGCTTAATAGGAGGTCTGGTGAACAAAGATTTGAAATCATTGAAATTTTAAAAGGATACTTGATAATTATTTTTGGCTTACAGCAAAACTTAAAGCCTTGTTATAATGTGCTGTAAAAAGATTTGAATTCCTATTTTAGGTTGAAAAGCACATGCTTCTCAAAATCTTATTCTCCTAAAATGCTGTGTTTTAAAAAAAGAGTGCCTGACAAGCAGAGTCAGTATCGGCCGTCTCATTTTATGTAATGGTTTTCAACATTAATAAAAAACAGTTCCCACGTCGTGACCTTTTAGGACATGGCCATCAAAGTCACGACCTTTTTCTCTTTGAACTCAATCACGAAAGCCTCCCGCTGGGTTGGCACTTGCTGGGCGGTGCCTTCCAGAGGTGTGGGCGCTGGGGACGTCCACAGTCACGAGTGGGCAGTCGAGGCTCTTGTGGAGTCCTTGACCCCCCCACACACACACACCTGCGCTCTCAGACATTGCTTCCTCCTGCTTCTTCAGCTTCTGACAACAGCGGCTCACCCCAGATTCCAGAACCTTCTCGGGAGGGGAGGAGAGGATGGCAGAGGCCTGCCTGCATGGCAGTGGTGATGGCAGCAGCCTGGGGAGGTGCGGGCTGTGCAAGCCAGTCTCTGCCGGGGGGAGGAAGATGGGGAGATGGGGGGAACCCCTTTACCTGTCACTCCCTGTTCATCTTCCAGAGAGCACTAGGATGGTTTTCAGTCCCAGCCCAACCTCTGCCATCACCCGCTTCCAGCAACAGAGCCCACTGGCGTCATTGCCCCCTGTCTGCCCTCCCCCCAAGAAAAACTGCCAGGGAGAAGCCAACGGAGTATATCTGACTGTATGTCAAAGTTGCTGATGCAAATAAACTTCGTTGAAGAAATAAAAACCACATGGCGAGATTACTAACTTAAGATACCTGAAATAATTTTTTTTTTTTTTGGCCACACTTTACATTTGAGAACCCAAACTCAGCGCGTCTTGTACAAAATTGTAGAAATCTATTGCAAGCGTGCCTTTGTGTAAAATCAGAATCTTCACAAAAGGGTGAATGTTTTGTGTCACTAGAGGGGAATGTGGTTGTGTGACATTGGTGCAGTTCTTGATAAGATTAGGAATTTTCTCTGAAAGAGTCTTAAATGGAAATTGGGAGGGAAGATGAGGAAAAACAATGTACAACGGTGGGAACACGATTTTCAAACTGAGTAATAGTCTTTCCAGATTATTTGGCATGAACTTCCTTGCCGCCACTGGTGGCTCCCTGGAGCTAGAGTAAGTGGGGAGAACTGGGAGGGCAGGGGAAGGGAGGGTATCCGCTGGAGAGAGTCACGTGTGTCCATGATTTTGGTTCCTTCTTCATCCCAACTGGCATCTGCCCAGGAGCTGGGGCTTAGCCTCCTGGCTATTTCCTCCTCTTAGTTAAGACAGGCCGGGTGTCCTGCCCAAGCCCACAAACTGGAGGCAGGGGCCACTCTGCCCACTGAGAACCAGCACCTTCTGGGAGCTCCCCCTGGAGCAAGTTGGCTCTGGTGAGAAACAGTCAGTAAAGGCAGAGTGTCTCATTTATGAGATGCCCCTTCCCACGCTGCGCAGCTCTAAGTGCTGGGACTGCTCTCCCCATCAAGCTGAAGGCTGCCTCCCAGGGATATGCACCCAGTGGTCCCATTGGGCCGGGACCACTCAGGCTGAGTCTGACTGCATCCAGAGCGGGGCAGGAGAGCCAGAAGCAAGTTGTGTCTCCCCCCCGCCCCCCCGCCGCCAGTCAGTGCTTCCCCAGGCGAATCACCCCATCCTTTCAATGCCCCTTCACTTGGTGTCCATGTGGGCCCCCCATCCTCGATCTCCCAGCCCCTCCAACTGGCCATTGGTCAAGATCTCTTGTTGTATGTTGGGGGTTCACTGCAGGGTGGGGTCCAGTACCACACATGTGTCTAGACTGCTAGGGACCTAGGAGGGTCTTGTTGCACTCTGGCCTCTGTACTGTGTGTATATATATACATATATATTTTTTAATTAAGTGGACACTGCATTTCTATTGATGCGGATAAGGCGATGAACTGAAAAAGTCGCATTATACCATGACATTATGTTGAGATGGATCAAAGTGACCAAAAAATGCCTCAAACAAAAATCCTGAAACTCCAGATCTTCAATTTATATATAAAAAAAATGTATACAATTATCCTGGGTCCATCTTTCTAACCTATTGAAATAACAGAGACCCCAGCCCCTTCTTCCCTTGCATGTGTTCATGCCTTTCTACGGTCTCCCTGGGAGGAAGCTCCCAAGCGGGAAGTTCGATGAATCTTTAACAAGACAGCAACGTCTAGGGAAAAGATAAAAATTTCACCTGCCCAATTACCTATTTTTTTTTTTTTTTTTTTTTGCCACTACCTTTGCCAAAACTGCAGCTCGCTCTTAGCAGAGAAAGGTGGAACGCTAGACATTTACTGGGGACAAGGAAACCCAACGCTACCTGGGAGCAAGGGAGCCCTCGCACTGATTGCCAGGCTGAAGGAGGTCAGTAACCTGTTTCCCTGGGGAAAAAACAGAACCAAGTATAAGCCACTGGTGAAAGGAATAAAATATTGCAACTACTACTTACTATTTATGAGATAATTTTTTTATTTTAGCTTGGGTAAGGGAGAGCGGGGACCACGTTCTCCTCGCCACGTCCGGTGGCACGTGCTTCTCCAGCACGCAGACGTGACTGGCTCTCAAGGCCAGCTGCCAGGTTGGCAAGTCCCGGTCACGCGTGGTCCGGCTGCAGCCCCTTGCGGAGGCTCGGACTTGCTCTCTCGGGGCCGAGCTGAGCCAGGTGCGTGCGAGGCGTGCCAAGGGAAGGTGTTCTCGTTCCAGAGGGGGTGGGCGCTGCTGGATTCAGGCCCCTGCCACCTCCTCCCCACGCGGTCCTGGGCCCTCAGTTACATCTGTTTGTAGAGTAGCTAGCGAAGATGAGAACAGACAACCAAACACCTTACGGGCATCTCTTCTTGAAGAAGACCTAGACTCGGGGATACGTTGAAAGGCAAATGTGCTTCATGACCACAAGATGTGGAGAAGCAGCAGGAGCGACTCACATGCAGCAGCCACCAGCGCCAGCCACGCTGGCCTGTACCCAGGGAGGCTCCAGGTCCCCACCGGACAGAGGTGAGAGCCAGGAGTCTGTGCCCGGACTGTGGGGAGATGGGGAGTGGCCCAGGCTCTGGGAGGGAGGGACACACCGACACCCACTAACGGGCAGACACCAGTGGGCACCTGCCCGGCCTGAGGGCGACCGACACATCCTCACCTGCTGCTGGTTTATGGCCATGGCTCTAAGTGCCACTTTGGTATCTGATATTCTTTCATTTCTTTTTGGGAGAGATTAACATCCTTAGAAGTTTTAGAAGTACTTTCAAAGGTGACACACACGGAGAAGCCACGCTGAAAAAAGGATTAAATAATGGAGTCAAAAGGGAGAAGTCTTAGCAACATTCTCAAGGAAGATAGAAGGTGTTTGGGACGATAGCCAAGCCGCACGGTTGACCCAGGGGCCCTGATGGGGCAGATTTCTTCACAGATGGAACCCTTCCCAAAGCAGGCCACAGTGGCCACTGTGAGGAGGGTGCTGGGGACACCTTCCCTGGTAATGACGACATTGTGACCTTTGGGGTGTTCTTTCCTCCGGTCCTCCAAGCACACAGGCCACAGCTTCCTACGCCCAGGACTTCTGATGAGCCCTTGCTTGAGGAAGAGGGACGGAACCAGAAAAACGAAGCTGGTGAGTAGGTAAAGACTGGAAGAAGTCTAACCGTGGCATTTGGGGAACAGCCACTCTGGCCGGATTGTGGGGCGCCGTGGTGAGATCCACCGCTGGACCCCCGACCCCCTTCCCTGGTGCCGTGAGGTGGGACTGTCTGGGGAGGGAAGCCTGGCTATTCCATCTCAGGGCCACCACAGCTAAGGACTTGTCCCCATCTAAGTGTCCTCTGAGATCGCGGCTCCCCGCCAGGTACACTCGGGTGTCATTAGTTGTTACGGCCCCAAACACCCCCTCAGTCTAGGTAAGAACTCGGGCGGAAAGCGAGAGCGTGGAGCTTACGGTCGTTTGCAATGTTTGGATCGCAAGAGAGGCTCGGGCTCCTTTCTGTAAGGCTCTGGAAAGATGAAGGCACCCTCCAAGGGCCTACATGCATCAGGGATGAAACTCCCCGTCCTCCTGATGGACCCAGAGAGCCAGCGCCTGTGGTGGCCAGGGCACGGCTGCCCACGCCGGGCAGGCCTGGGAGTGAGACTCGTCCCCTTAGCTGGCTCACCGGGCCAGCCACTGGACCTGTCCCCACAGCCATTTCTCCACCTGTAGCCTGGGGCGAGGACAGCTGTGCCTACGTCGTCGGGGTCCCCGTGAAGAGGGAAGCGTAGGGACCACTCTGAGCCACGTGGAAGCCTGTCGGCCACGAGCGTCGCACGTTTCAGACATGGGAGCTGTGGTCAGTGAGGTGCATGGGGGGAGGTGACGTGTCAGGGAGGTGAGTACACCTACAGTCACCTTTCTCTCTCCCCATCAGTGTGTCACTGACATGTTCTCATCCCAGTTTCTGGGGCCCTTGGGGAATGTTTTGCGCCGTGAACGCAGACTGGGGACAGCCATGGAGGCTGGAGGAGTTGTGTTCCCCACGACCACGTGAGTCTGCTTGGCACCCCTGGCCTGGTGCTTGGTGACCCCTCTCGTCGTCAGACACTACTGCTGGGTCCTCCAGGAGGAGGTGGTGCATGGGTCACATGCAAAGGACTCAGAACCTTCCAGGCCCTGTCTTGGGGGCCTGTGATCATCTTGCCTCTGGCACACTGTGCACAGTTAATTCAATTTTGGTGGCCAGGCCCTGTCTAATTTGGTAAACTAAACGTCTTTTCTTAGAATGACTCAAGATTTCCCCATGTGACTCGCCTGAGTTTTGGAAGATGACCTGAGCATAGTGTTTCGTTGGCCACAGGGAGATGGCGTTCAAACTGAGGCTCTTTAGAGAACAGTGTGTGGGGAAGGAGATGATGCGAGTCACACATGGAACCTGATAAAGGCAGCGGCAAACACAAGCAGAAATTCACCTGTCTAGGTTTGGCTAAGAATGGTCTCACCCGATCCTGAAACAGCTGTGGCCACCGCGCTCTCTCTTAAACCACACAAAGCTGAGTGCAGGTGCAGTCCCCAGCCATGTGGTCTGATGGGGGTTTTCTCTGGAGAAGCTTTTGTTGGTGTTTGGTTTTGCATAAGGGTTGGGAAGCTCATTGTTCTTTCTTTTCCAGGTCCTACAGCAAAGGCACCTCATGGGGGCTTAGTTTGTCACGGTGGCAGAACCCGAGTGGAAAGGCTGTCACCAGCCATGGGATGCAAAAGTGCCCACTGGCTTCGGTCATACTGGGCCCTCTCTCTTGAGAGCCACTCTCTGGGTCCTCTCTGGTCCCCAGGGATGGCTGGCTACTGAATAAGCTACTCAGTGTCAACCCCAGAGAGAGATACCGGAGCCAGATGAATTTCAATTCCTAAAGGGACTCCACATCACATCTGCAAGGTAAGGTCACGGCCCCTGGAGGTTTCCCAATCAGTCCTACCTGTGTGCTGTCCTTCTGGGGGGTGAGAGAAACTTCTCCACCAACAACACACCCTGTGAGCCTGACACTGTCTTGCCTGGATCTAGCACTTACCAGAAAACGGGTGGCTACCACTTTAGAAATAGAGCACTGAAATTGTGTGATTACTCTGATTACTTGGGAATGCGACGTCACCCACTGCCCTGTCAGAACAGTGTCTCTTCCTGCTAATTTGGAACAACACGACACAACCCAGAAGCTAGAAGGCAGGCCTGGCAGTTTTTCAAAGAAACAGGTGCCTCAAGTACAACTGTACTCATAGAACTACAACATCAGTATGTATTTCTGTGAGTCAAAACTTAGCTGAATTTCTTTTATAATCTGCTCAGTGATTCAACATACCGAGAACAGTTGAGGGCACAGACACCAGGTTATATAACAGTAAATCAAGTCTTAAAAATAGCAGCCTGTATGTTTATTCCCTGACCTTTTAAATAAAAATTCACATATTAACAAAGAATCAACATCTAAATAGACTTTTATTTTACTTGTTTGGACAGAAAAGAAAATTCATCGGCTTTCATTAGAGTCTCCCTAAAGTGTTGGAAACACATTAAACTCAGAAATAGTGAACCTTGTAGAAAAGCATCACAAATTAAAAATATATTTCTCCATGTGGTAAAAGTGCTTTCAATCCAATTTTAAAGGGCATAGCAAAGGTGTCTGGAAACACCTTCTCCAAAAATTTGGCCTACAGTCGTGGCGTGGAAATAAAACCACAGGGCGAGGGGGATCATCATGAATTAGAGGACAGAAATGACGTGGGGTTTGGGAGCATGCGGACAGCAACACTTTAACGAGTGTGGACGAGGAAAAAAGTCCCAAAGCCTGAGTAGAATAGATTTGCATTTGTAAAAATGAGGTGCTTACATAAAGTAGTAGGTTGGAAAGAGAACGGGTAATTCCAGAAATTACTTGTTTCTCGTCTGTGGGGGCAGTCAGACGTGTTGAGGTTTCCACGGAGAGGCGTAAACCTTGCTTCACAAAGAGCCGCAGATGTTTCCAGATGGTGAAGGGGGCCCTGGCTTCCAGCTGCTGGTCACTCGGTCTTTTCCGTCCTGCCGTAAGCAAGCCCCCAGCCCCCATTTCAATCCCGTGCAGGTTGTTACCACGATCCCATTGCGAGACCGGCCACCCCATCCTGGGGGACGCTCAGAGCGGCAAATGCTGCCAGGGAGGGGGGACAGGGAGCAAACGGTCACCGGTCACTGTAGAGAGTTTTGTCTGTTTAGCGATGCTACATATTTTTCAAAACAAGTAATTCTGCCAGGGATGACAGAGCCTGTGACAAACCTCAACGGAGTGCAGCCACGTCTGTTCTGGGAGCGAGCTGCCCTCCCGGGCCTGCCACAGGCCGAACACGGAGCTGTGATCATGCAAGGAGCCGTGACTGGGGCTGGAGATGGCGAGGGGAGGGGGACATCTGCCTTTTTACATTAGATCTTAAGCAACAGTAAGAAAATAACCTGAAGATATATTTAAAAATAAAAAATAGCATCACCCTTCACTGTAACTCTTTCGGTGTTTCCCTTTCCCCCCTCCCACCCACCAGCCACACAGAGGAAAAGGAGCAGGAAGGCCTCACTCAGTCCCGAATTTCAGCACTGTGCACCCAGGCTGCGTTTCTCCTAAGAGACCCATCAGAAGCTGCTGGAAGCTCCTGTGGCCTCCCCCACACATCAGAACCGCCTTAACCGTGCAGAGCCAATCCCTGCTTGCTTCCTCCACCTTGAACTTGAACCACGTCTCCAATCTCCTTGGATCTGCACGAAGCAGGCATTTCTCTCGGAATACGCTGCAGCTCATCCTCTTGCGGTGCCTTCGCTAAGAGCCGGGGTTGGCCTGCAGGTCTCATGGGTGGCGCGAGAGACCCTGTGCTGGGGACCTGGGTGAGGCCCACACCAGGGTGTTTCCGCGTCTCTGGCCGGGCAGGTGGGCTCAACCGTTGGCTCTCCTCCTCTTCCCCTCCCTCGACCTGGTCCCTGCCAGCCCGGGCCGGCGCCCCCAGCATCAGTGGGTGGGCGAGGCGTCCTCCAAGCCCAGCAGCTCTCTGACGAGTCTCTCTCCGAACTGCGCCCGGCTGTACCTGGTCACGTGGTAGGCGTCCGACATCTTGTACAGGATGTAGGCATTGTTGACGGCGATGCTGACGGCGAACCAGAACACCTGTTGCCAGGTCTTGCTTGGTTTGTGAGAGATGAAATACCTGCGGACAAGGGATGAGAAAGGCTGCAGGATGGCTCACGGGCACCTGGGGCACCTGGATGCCACAGACTCTCCTCCCAGAGTGGGTGGGAGTCGTGCTTGGCAGGGTCGGGGGGCTCTGCCACAGTGAACGCTGTTCAAGACAACGGAAATGAAAACAGCTCCTCTCAAAGGATCAGAAGGGAAGACCGGATGCTGCAGCCCAGGTGTGCTGTTGAGTGCTTTGCAAGCCCCGGCCAGCTGCCCTTCTCAGGCTGTATTCTGTGCACACTGAACTTCCACTTCCCCAAGGTCAAGCCCTTCCTGGGCTCCAGGTCCTAGCAATGCACTTCCTTGCTCCAGAGCAAACCTTCCCCGCCCCCACCTTCCCTTTAGATCTAGGTACAGAGGTCCCTGTTCAGGTAAGCTGGCTCTGACCCTGAGGCTGACTCTGAGGAGAACCCATCCAGGACTCGCTCACCGTCCGCAGTTTCTACCTGTGTCCTTGTCTCTGCACCCTGACTGTGAAGCATTTGAGGACAGGCAGCCTCAATACAACCAACATGCCCAGCGCAGGGCAGGCACCCACGGACCTCTGCTAAACGAATGCCACTTTCTTTGCAGCAGCCTCCTGGAACTAGCAAGGGGCTGGTACCCAACAGGTGTTCAGTGAACCGAGTGCTGGTGTCTTTGTAACAGCCTCCTGGAACTCAGCAACGTGTGGGGGGGATGAGGTGCGTGTTCAGTAAGACTTGTTTGGTGAATCCCTAAGGAGCGGGGCCACCTTGCACATGCAGGCCAAGTTTTCCAGGGAGAACCAGCCCCCTGTTTTTCCTCCTCACCATGAAAAAGGTGGGGAAACATAGGTCAGCCTCAAAGAGGGCTGAGACAATGTCTAATTTTGAGTTGGTTCAACCCTAGTCTCTGTTGTGAGGCTCAATCCTTGTGATTTAATAGTCATACTCATTTTCTGAGTTCCTGTCAGGGCTGTTACGACACTCAGCCGGGGGACGGCATCGTGGGCGCATGTACATCCCACACCTGCACACTGTCCATATCATGTGCACGTGTGCATATTTAACATGAGGCCGTATCTGGACCTCAGGAGGCATCATATTTGAGAAACTGAGGAGCCAGTGCTGGGACACACACGGCTCAGGGTAAGAACACCTGGGCTGATGCTAGTGTGTTAGGGGCTGGAGTCTGAGCTGGCTATTGAGAGACAGCATGACTTAGATAAGTGGAGGGAAGGGCACTTTTTGGGCAAAGGGAACGTTAACCTGGAGCAGGGAGAGTGGAGAGGCAGAGGACTCCCAGGTGAGGCCAGGTATGCACCGGCCGAGCCGGGAAGGCCAGGATGAGGGCTCAGGATTCAGGTCCTTCATCCTTCCGTTCTCAAACTGGGGAAGCTAATGGCCACCTACCAACATATCTATCCTGTGTCCGCGCAGCTACGAAACCACGTCTGTGGTCACTTACTTGCTGTACTTGTCATCGTATCTGCAGATGTAGCTAAGGTGAGCAGCAAACGCCTCCACGGCCAGCGGGCAGGGGATCTCCCCGCTCTTCCTCTTGATGATGACTCCTGCAGGGGGGGAGAGAAGGTGAAGGCCCTGCCCCAACTGCCCGTCTACACACGCGCCCGTCTTCATCCAGCCTGGCTGCCCCGACTTGAAATAAGGAGCCGGAAGGTGGGGGAAGAACTAGCAGGACCAGCCACCAGATGCTTCAGAGGACTTGAGGAAAACCTCAAAGACGGGCAAGTGCAAGGGTGTGCGCCGGCTGAGACAGTGCCCTGAGTCACGGGTGGCACAGAGTGTGCAGGGTCGTGACAGGCCTACAGGTGGCTCTGGGTGGCACAGGGCAGGGTGCTGCACCTGGATGGGGGTGAAAGGGGGGACACAGGACTCACGCTTCTCCCTCCCTTCTGCCAGGCTGGGGGAGATGGTGCCGAGAAGAGCAGGAGGTGGCTGAGGTCAGGAGGCACCATGGAATTATTACCATCTGCTTCCATCAAAGCCAACAGGTGGCTTTAGAGGCTCAGCAGAACCAGGAGGTTGCCCTTCCATGCCTCCCAAAACTTTGGGGTGTATGTGGAAGTCCTAGGGGCACAGAAAGACCTGGGGAACCACTGGGAACCGATTAGCCTCCTCTTGCCCATGGTCCCTGCAGACGGAAAAGGATCCATTTAAGCACGGCTGGGGTTGACCTCCTATTTCCTCCGACAGCTTTCCCTCCCAGCATGATGGGAGTGCACAGTGCCATCTTCTGCATGTACTTTTTAAAGAGATTAGTTCACAGATTGTGAAATTTTACTTAACTGGACAAGGTCAAATGGCCATGTCCCTACAGGCCCCCATGCCATCTGGGGCCAGCCCCTCCCACCTCTCACTGAGGGACGTCGGGTGAGAAGACCAGGTTCGCACAGGTCCACCTGTAGAGCCTGAGCTGGGACCTTCCTTCTCCCCCCATCAATTGTGGTATTTCACATGGAAGAAACTCCTAGAGAGCCCTGAGAGAAATTTAGCTGCCAGGGCCTGCCCCTAGCGACATAGGCCCCGGGCCGGGCCATGCATTTTCTAAAGTTCTCCAAGTGCCAGAGGACCACAGTGCCCATGCCATGAGCTTAAAACATTGGAAATGCTAAAGAGAAGTTACTGATAGTTGACTTCACAATCGACAATGATGTGCACGTCGTCTACAAATTCACACACTTATAGCAATACAGACATTTATACGCATGCCTGTCT